>PVJX010019599.1:0-34628 GCA_004027295.1 Dolichotis patagonum | reverse complement strand
AATATGGAGTATTCCATTATATATATATATATATATATATATATATATATATATAGTAGCCTGATAAACAGCTTAATGAACAATAAAGTATTTTATGAAGTAAATATATATTTCACTCAATATTATTTATGTACTGAGTACTTTATTATACTTACCAATTTGATCTTTAAAATACATCAGAGAATTTTGGCACTGTTATTATCCTCATTTTTCAGGTAATGAAATTGAGACACAGAGATCCTAAGTAATTTGGCAGGTCTCAGGCCTCTGACTGGCTAGTGGAAGGGTTTGACCACTAGGAAATACTAAATAGAATAGGAAATAACAAAAACAAAGGAAGACCAACTTCAAAACAGCATAGAAGCATCCCTGTAAGTATTCAAAAAAATCTATTTCATATCTAGAAAACTATGTGTTAAAACACATACAGTGTTTTATACAGAACTACTACTAGAGTGCCTGGTATGAGTTAAAGGGAAAATGTGAAACGAGCATGGTGGGGTAAATGTTAAGAATGGATAAAAAAGTAAAGCCTTGTTAATTATGGCAACATAGATGGAAATGGAAGGCATTATGTTAAGTAAAATAAATCAGGCAAGAAAAGACAAATACTACATACTCTTATTTGTATATGAAAGCTAAAAAATTCAATCTCTTAGAAAAGAGAGTATAATAACAATTACTAGAAGCTCTGAAAGGCAGGGAAAAGGATAGTAAAAAATTGGATAATGGGTAAAAAAAATTGCTACATAGCAAGAATAATTTCTAATTACTCTATAGTACAGTAGGGTCACTACACTATACAACAATTTATCATATGTTTTACTTTGATTTGACATCACACGTTTTATACATGTATCAGATTATCACAGAGCACCCTATGCATGTGCGCCATTATATGTCAAAAAGAACAATTATAAGCAGGTATAATATGGTGCCACCAAGTCTTATGATTTTACTGGCTCTCATGCTGCCATGGAATAATGATTACAAGTCTTGCAGAAGTACACCTATGAGAGTACAGTTCTACATGCCAACATGAAGTAGATGAAAAGTTCTTTCCCACTTGATTGTGTTAGAATGGCATGTGGAACGCATAACCCTTATAAAGTACATCTAGGGGAAATCAGGGAAATATAGTGTATAGTACTGAGCACATCGCATCAGTGTAGAGGAAAGATTCAAATAATTCACGAGGAAAGATTAAAATCATTAATTATATGCGAGGTGGCTAAATGGTGACGAATGATAAACACGAGAACTGTCTATAAGTAGCTGAAGAAAAATTCTGCCAAGGAGAGAAAGGATTTATTTACTGGGCACAAACAGAGGAAATCAGGAACACTGCTTGAAATTACAGAATCATTTTGGAACCGTAGCATATAAAACTCCTTGACAGGTAATATCTACTGTACTCTAAAATAGATTCAGAACATAAAACAAAACAAAACAAAAAAGTGCCGAGCGTGGCCTGTAAGAGTATCACTGGGGCTCACAGGAAGGTGCGGTGATGTGTGGTAAGCAGATGCAGCCTGGGTTCAGTGCTATGCTTCTACAGTATTATGTCCCTTACAGTTGGGATGGCTCAGGGTTACAGAACACTTCACAATTGTTATGTTTTACTTCTTATTTTCAATGTCAAGTGTGAGCTGTTTTTGTACCAGGTTCTCTGGATGGCAGTTTCTTTGGTAAGATATGGAATATTAGTGAGAATCAAAACCTGTTCAGAGGAAAAAAGTGTTCTTTCAAGCAGAGACCAAATACTGGATCTGGGGCGATCAGAGTGCAAACTTGACATAGTAGGTGTTTACTTATTATGTAGAGAAATAATTAATGGGCGAATGAATAAAGATCATTTAATCAAAATATCTTTTTCTATATAGTGTTTCACAGTATATATATATATATATATATATATGATTAATTTAAAAAGGAATTGTGTGTAAAGACTGATGGATTACTGTATGCTTAGCAAATTGTGGCAATAATAATCTATTGCTTAGTAGACTAGTACAGAGTTATAATTAAGTTCTTTATTTGACTACTTCCTACCCTTGTATCCTTAATTTCTGAATGGTGTGAAAGGAATCAAAATACTTGAACTGTTTGGAAAAAAATCAGAAGTCTAGACTAAGCCACCATTAAAGCATTTACCTTTGGAGTTAAATTAAGTAATTTCTCACATAGTAGTGGAAGTCTGATGCTTCTGTTGAAAAGGCAAATAAATTGCCATGTTTAACACTATCGATATGCTGGAAGAAATAAAGATTATTTTATCCCATAGGTTGTCAACGAGGTTCCTATCCTTTGTCTTTCAGTCATTGGAAATCACCCATGTTCATAAAGCTGTTAGCCATTTGAAATAGTCTCATTTATACTCTAAATTTTGGAGGATATTATAATACATCTGAAAATAAATACACTGAGTCCAACACCCCATATTGTAGCTTACCTCATCTTTATGTATCCCTTTTATAATTCTTTTATTTTAATAATTTGACTCATAAGCATTTCAAACTTGAATGTGTTTTTAATTATCAGCTGTTATAAATCATCAAAAATATGTTGCAAACCATGATTATGCATTTAGGATGAAAATAATTCTTTAAAACAAACCATACTAGCGAGACATGGTATCGCACACCATCATCCCAGCACTCGGGAGGCTGATGCAGGAGAATCATTTTGAGTTCAAGGCCAGCCTTGGCTACACAGTGAGTCAGCCTTAACTAGAGAGGGAGACCCTGTCTCAAAAAATATCATTCTTGAGCTTTCAACAAATGAATCTTTAAAATGAATATAACAAAATTATTAACAAGCATAAATTATTCTAAGATTCATCAGGTAAAAATAGAAAATTTTGACTAAGTGCCAACTGCTACATAATGTTTCAATGACTTAAAGAATACATTTACATTTATTTAGTTAAAATTAAAAGCATATCCATTTATGAAATGTCAATTAGTAATAAGGACTTACATTTTGTTAAAGAGACCGTGCATTTTAATTGTTTCTGTAAAATTTTAATAATGATTAAATTGTCCTCATAATGAGATAACTAACCCTCAGTCTCCAGAGTAGCCTGAGAGACACATAGAGTAGTTCCCGCAGTGTTTTTTTTTTCATAAACTTGTCCACTGAGAATGACATGCTCTCATTTCTAATGGAGCACCATAATTGGAGGACAGCACACCTCCATTCATAGGGATAGGCCTGACACCTTCTTGACTCTCCACATCCTTAAATATCACTCTGGCATATAATTTCCCTCATAAAATGCAGTAAGGTGTAACTGAAAAATTTAACAGACTCTCTTCAGACCATTAATGATTCTATAAATACAAGACTAAAGTCATTTATAAAGCCATATTCTGGCTAAGAAATAGCACTTTCTTTCCACTGCCAGCATTAGCACTAGCAGTTGTTTTTCTTTTCGGGGTCATTTTTTGCACAGAAATAAAGTTAACTGTTACCACTTAGAAGTGTTGCTTCACACATCCCACTAAGTCTTGGAAGGAACAGAGATTTAGTGAAGCCAAAAGTTCACCAAACAGTTGGACAATTGACTAGGTCACCCATCAGTGATCCCAACACCAGTATACTAAACTTTTCACACGAAGATGCAAATTAAGATGTCAGCAACACTGTAAGTTACTACAGGTCATGGAGTCACAGAGACACTTCACAAGTAGTAGGAACTGAAAATGTTAAATCCATGAATTGCAAAGATCTGCTGTATTTACTAGCACAATTAGCTTGAAATTTTTCCCCACTAATTGTTTTGAACCTATTTAAGACTTAAAATACATGTGATGCATTTATTTATTCTATGAAGAAATCTGGAGGGTTGAGTCATTGGTGTTGAAGATCGGCACTGGCATTTGTGCTACCAGTGCTCTCTTTTTGATGCTCCTTAATGTAGATATGTGTATTTCTAGTAAATATCAGTTGCTTATGTTAACGATTAAGAATTTGGAGAGTTATGAATTTATCTGAAAATTAAAGGCCAAGTAGTAGTGTTTTTAAGCATTAACCACCTGCCGTTACAGGATATTTTGCTTGCAATATAGCTAATAAAAATATTAATAAAGAATTTTCTATTTTTATCACATATCATATGTCAGGCAGTATGTAATTACTGTTCATGCATTAACATCATTTCTCATAATGATAGGCCTATCCAGAATTCTCCTTGCTTTAAAGAGACCATAATCTATTTGAAGTGATAAATCATAGTGTACAACTGGTTGGTTCCTTATGGTGAACTGACAGCCATTAAAGATTTTACCCAAAATAGTGTGCTACAAATTTAATACCCAGTTTTCCAAGATAACTCCTTTTCCTTTTAGAAAAAAACCTAATTAATTTAGACTCTGTGTTAATTCAGGTAGATATCTCTGAAGTTAACTTTTATATAACTAATTTTTATGGATTTATAAAAATAGTATTAGTAATATGTGAGTGAAAATTTAATTAGATCATCTTTTATGTGTTCTATACAAAAGCACTTCATTGCATGTAACAGGATTTTTATTGTTTATTAAAACTTCCAACAACCCTGTTGAACTTGGATTAGTTTTTCGGTCTGGTATAATCTTACCAGTGATCTTTGATCAAATTTTTCCTTATTTCCCCTGGGAACTGCAGACTTGAGACTGTATCAGACTTTTTGCTTTATAACAAACTCAAATTACTGACCAAGAATTCGTTGAGTAGTGCAGACTGATGCCAACTTTTGCAAATTACAAGTTTTTGTCTCCCACCGTCTCTAGTGTACAGTTAAAGAAGAGAAGTGTAACAGAAAATTCTGCAAAACCAAACAAATTACGGAAGTCTAGCATCTTGTATGATATGTAGATTTGTTGCTTCACCTGAAAGACTCTTTCTATCTGAAGCAATAAAGGCAGTTTCCTGAGTAATATATTTTCTAGGGAGGCAAGAGCTCTGGTTTCTATTCCAGCACTTGACACAAGCTATGTGACTTCTGGCAAGTTTTATCTCTAGGGGCCATGGTTTCTGCAGGTAGAAAGTGGGATGATGATGCCTATCTCAGAGTGCTGTTGTAAGAACAAATGCAAAAAGGTTATGTTCTGTTGAGAAACGCACACGATACATCCAAAGCAGTATTCTTAGATGTGGATGCGTGGGTTTTTTCACTGTTGATATGTATAATGAAAACTATTTGTCATTTTTAAATTTGCAGTCCAACAAGAAGTACAGAAGAATAAAATCTGGTTGTAAACAAAGGAAGAATATTGTGTAGATGAGCTGAGTAAATTTTTCTTCTGCAATATATGCAGTTTATGATTGTTATAGTCAGGAAGAGAATATGAACACAGAAAACAAATTTGTAGCTATTCATATCTGTGTAGGGTAAAATGTTCCATAGCAAACTCATGGTTCAAGAAAAGAGCTTGCAGCTTCTAATGCTTTTCAAACCCCTTTTGTTCCCTTCTCCCTGTTACTTAGTGTCAGAAGTTGCTTCTCAGAATTTCTCAGCTGCCCTATTGGATGAGTTAACAGGCTCTGCCTTCATGGCTTTGTCTTCTTCATTGTTTCTAAATGCAGTGAGGATGACATGATTATCAATAGAACCATTCCTCCCGTGAATGATATATTATACATTGACTTTTCATGGTTTTATTCACATGGTTCAAGTCAGTAAGTGCTTACATAGTACCTACCATGTAGTACTGGGTACCACAAGGGAATAATAGAAAATGATCAACACAATCATGATGCTAATCAGTTCATATGTTGGAATAAAACTTTTATTCATAACACTCATGGCCATCTCACCTTTGAATGTATATACCCTTTGGGCTGTGAGCTACTTCTGATTAATTTGGGATCTTGACCACATTTTTGGAGAGAACTTCACATAAGAACTTTCCCACACCACTACATGATAATCATTATCTGTACCACAATGCACTAAAAATCAGTAGCATGTTTAAGTCACTATGACAATCCACACTACCACCACCCATGCCTTTTCAAATTGGAGGAATGACTCCTCATCCAAGAGTCACTGTTTTAACAGCAAGATAGATGGTATCTTGCCTGTGAAAAGTATTCGATCTACATTTTCTGAAAGAATGAATTCATGAAACATAACAATAGTAGAATAACTCAGCAGAGCACAGATTAAATGCTAAAAACTTTGGAACAGAATATTTAGTTCATTGGGACTCTGGTAAGTGAGAATACATGATTTACTGTCTTGAGTGGAAAGCTTGAAAAAGTAAGCTTTCAAAGGTTAATGGCAAAGCAGCAATCCTCATAAATAAGGGTAGCAAAATTACATAAGCACAATGATTGGTGGGAATGATTCTGACTGATTGGAAGACTGGTACAGGGGAAATGCAAGGAATGTTTGGGTAGTTACTAGTGGGCAACCTGGTAGAGATCTGGATTTAACTATCTTCAAAAGCTTTTTTACAGAATTACAAAAACACTGCATGTTTAGGAAGACAAATTTGGCTTTTGAATATAAGGTGAGCTTGGCAAGAAATATACTGCAAACTGATAACTAGTTAGGAAATTATTGTCATAATTTGCTTGGAAAATAATACATTTCTCTTTCTTCCATCTATTTTTGTTTGTTTGCTCATCTATAATTTTTCTTTTATCATTTCTTCCTCTCTTTAGGTAGTGGAATGTGTTTTGATACTAAAGTGTACTCATGTTTTATTTCACTTTTACTTGCATTTTTAGCACAAATAAAACATTGCCTATATAATTATAATTTTTAAAAATTTGCTTAACTTCACAGTTTAAGAATCTTAACATCAAAGTACTGAAAAATTAAACTGGAGTCAAGTCAGTGATTAAGCCTTTTTTCTAGGAGAAGCTGGAGGATAAGAAGAAACACATAACACTAAATATGGGAGTTATGAACTGTGAATAAATAACTTTTACAGAGCAGAGATGTATTCTAGTTCCTGAAAATAAAAATTAAAAAATATTTAGCCAATTGCAATTCTGTATTTTGAAGGTAGAATAATGCCTTATATAGCATGTAAATGTTCAAAACATTAATTTTATTAAGCAAATATAAGCCACATACATTTATTTACAGTGTCTTGGAATACATATTATTAAAAGTAAACAATATAGTATAATCACTTATCAACCTCACTATCCTTTAGTTGTGACAATAAATGCAACAGAATAATGATCTCCAATCCTGGTCCAAATTTCTAACTACTCCAAGTATCTAACATGGTCAAAATTCCTCTGTTTGGTTGTAGTACCCTATGGTGGTTAACTGGCTTGGACTTGGACAACTACAATGTCTTTTTTTTTCTTTGCCTAGGCTATAGGCAGAGTGTAGCTGTATGCAACAAATGAACGCCTGGCTTTCAATTTGAGCCCGAGTTCTCTATGAGGTGCCCTCCCTTCTTCTCTTTACTGCTTCTCTTACTAAAACGACCAAAATCTGGGCTAGGGGTGAAGCTCAGTGTTAGAGCACCTACCTAGCATGCCTACAATCCTGACAGGATATTTTGATTTTAAAATACAAGACGACATGAGAAGATATGAGATATCTTCTTTTGACGATTACAAGAAGTTTACATAACGTAAAACCACTTTAAGAAAGAATGATTAGCACCTGTGGTTGATATTAGCCTGAAGTTGAATTAGGGTTCTTCAAGGACAGGGAATAGGACTTGGATGAATATAAAAGTAAGACTTTGAGGGCCTGCTGCCAGCAGCCTTCACAAAAAGGGACAAATAACAGCATATCTGTAAGGTCTGTATAAGGAAGTATGAGAACAAACATGAGACTAAGTGCCTGCAACATCCATTATGCACTTTCGATGCCAAGATGGCTCCTAAAGTGAAGGAAAATTTTCAAGAACATTCTGGGAGTTAGTTTTTATTACACTTTAATTTTGTTTTTCTTAATGAAGAGCTATGTAAAGTTTATAGAGATATTGTTTAGCAAGATTTCACACAGTCATCACTTCTTTATTCAACTCTATCAAATCCAAACTGCTATCATAGTTTTTTTTTAGATTTACTTTCAGCAATAAAGCAATAAAGATGGTATTAAAATCTTCCATGTTCTTTCCATTGCACTTCCCTCTCCACCCCAGATGTCCAGAATCCTAAATATAATATTTATCAATCCTAGCTGTATTTTTACAAGATTCATAAAATCTTTCATTAAATATATATCCTCTAAGTTTATTTCATCTTTTGTTGTTACTTCTGTGATTTAACTATACTAATATGTGAGACACTTGGTTATTAATTCAATAAGTGCATAGGGTGAAAATACTAATTCTCCTTCATTTGTGGACATTAAGCCTGTTTCCAAAATATAATTTTACAAACAGTGCTGTTGTAAGCATTCTTGCGAGTATATTTGTGCCTAAGAATGATTCATTGTACATCAAGAAGTGGAATTTCTGGATCAAAGAGTATGAATACCCTCAAATTCACTAGGTATTGCCAAATTGCTTTCTAAAGTGAATAAGATTAGACTCCTACTAACAGAACATAAAATTTCCAATTCTTTTTCTTGTCAACATTTAGTATAGCTAAGTATTTACCAGTCTGCATGCATGCTCTCTGTCCTCAATGATCTAATTTCATGTTAATGGTTGCATGTGAAATAAATTTTTTATAACTCTACTGTCTATTTAGATTCTTTATTTGAAATGTTTCTATTTGTATCATTTGTTAATTTTTCTAATTTTCATTTAATATTCTTTTTGTGCAGTACTCAGTATTGAACTCAGTGTTTTGCACAAAAATCTTTGTTGAATATGACCCTTGTAATTGACATACCCACATTTACACTTGTTGTTAGTTCATTTTTTTTGTTTTCAGTTGGTTTAAGTGTTTGACATTGCATCAAACTAATGGATGATTTTCAATGTAATTCATAACTTCACATGATATTGAGTTTTCCAACTCACAAATGTATTTTATCACTCCTTTCTCCCAAATTGTCTTTCAGTAAAGGTTTTGAACTACTTTTGCTAGATTTAATTTAGAATTTCTTTTTAGCTTATTAGTGCTGTATATGGAATATTGAGGGTTTTTGCCTATTGAGTTATCCAATAGGCTATTTGTTTCATATGGATTTGCTGCTGATTTTAATATGCTGACATTGATTTTTTTCCAGAAAAATTGCTAAAATTTCTTGTTAATTCTAGCAGTTTGTATTCATTTTTTAATTTTGTGATGTAGACAGTTATACCATTTGCAAATAATGACTGTTTTGTGTACTCTTTTCCTTTTTTATAACCTATTTATTTTCTTGGTTTTATTTTATTGTCTAGGACCCCCATTAAAATTTAAAATAGCCTTTGTTCTTATGTTAATGGGAACACATCTAAAATATCACACCATTGATTATTATGTTTACTGCAGGTTTTTAATGGATACCCTTTAAAAGTAAAAGAATACTGTTCTACTGCTAATTTTTATTACAAATATTTTGAAACAGAGGCATAAGCGCCTACCTTACAAGCGTGTTGCCATGAGTTTGATCCCTGGTACCAAAAAACAAAAACAAAAACAAGTATTTTGAAACAGGAGAAAATGCTCATTTTTGTTAAATGTTATTTATGAACACATACAAATAGCATATGTTTTTGATTAGCTATATTTTTAATTGGAGTAATTGCAATCATTAATTTTCCTAAAGTGAATCAGTCTTTTCTTTCTTGAATAAACTCAACATAGCCAAGATAGTTATATGTTTTAGACTTTACTACATTTGCTATTTCTTTTAAGGATTTTTGCATAAAATTTTGCATAATTTTACTTTCTCATGTTGCCTTTGTCATGGTTTATATTATATTTATACAAAACTTCATAAATTATTAGAGAGCTTTCTCTCATATTTCAGACTCAAGAATAGTTTATAGAGATAGGATTTTAGCCTTGAAAGTCTGATAAATTTTGAATAAAAATTGTATCTTCAAATAGGAAACATTTGGTTGCACATTCAATTTGCCTTATGATTATTGTTTGGTTTTGGCTGTTTTAAACTCTTAAGAGTGCTTGGCAATTTGTATGTTTTTCAAAAGCTCTTTTAAACTTTTCAAAAATATTTTCATAAAGTTGCTTACAAACTTATTTTATACTTTAATTGCTTTACTATATTTATTTCTTTGTGTGTATGTGTGCTTTTTTGTTTAGTTCTGGCTTTCCCTCCTTCTTTATTTATTATTTTTGCCAGAAGATTGTTTATTTTACATATTTTTAATGAACCACCTTTTAGTTTTACTGTTACTTCCTATATTTTCTTTTATATAGTAGTCTCTAAGCTTATTTTTCTTTTTCTTTTTCCTTAGGTTTAGACTGCTTATTTTTTCATCTGATTTAATCTTATTTAATTTTCTATTTTTCTTAGTTAATAAAGGCATTTCATTCTATCATTTCCCCCATCATATATCTTTAAGTGTGTCAAACAAATGTTGGTATATAGCACCTTTATTCATTGTTATGGTGTAGATGTAAAATGTCCCCCAAAGCCTCATGTAGTGATAGTTGGGGCTTCTGGGGAGTTACTGGATTATGGGAGTCGGAGGCTGTTCTGAAGAGGCAGGTCACTGGGCTAGTGGTATGGAGGCACTTATCTTTTAGTTATGCACCTTGCCTGCCTCTGACCACTTTTATCATGGAAACCCCACTGGAACTGAAGTCCTGGGTGACACCCTCTGCTTCTGGACACAGAACCAAGTATGTCATTTGATTGAGACTGCTTTGCAGTTTCTCGTCACTGATCTAAAAGGATGTTAATTTTATCTTTAAATCCAGCTATATTTTTTTTATCATTTCTATGTATTTATAATGGAAATATGAGTCATTTTGTGTTTCAGTATCCTTTATATTTTTAAATACTAATTCTTCTGTACTATTGAGGAATTAGAGCAATATGCTCACTTCAGCTCTCTCCCTAACCAAAAAAACTAACACTATGTGTACTTACATGATCTCAATTAATTTTTCATTTTTATTGCATGTCTCCCTCCATGAAACATTGGAAATTCTTCCTTGCTTTTTGGTCATACAATGTAACACCTACTAACACTGTTAGTAGGAATAGTGCCTGTGTTTTTATTGAAATTCCAAAAGTAATTATTTCTGAATAAAATTAATACTTTAGTGTTGAGTATTCTCAATACAACTTGTCAGAATTGCAACTTTCAAGTATAAAACTGAAGGTCACACTACCTGTTGATTAGTAGCTCACCCAAGGAACAGTGAACCATAATGCTGAACAGAACTGACTGAAAATTGGCAGGCTGCTCTGCCTTCTCAAGGCTTATCAGGGGATTTTGTGAAAGCTAATGACACACATATGCTCACACACAAACATACACACAAATCCAGCTAAAATTTAAAGAACCACATTGCATTTGCAAAAACATATTGATAATAATTAGGTGAGAATAATAATGCTTATTAACTGCTTTATTCCAAGCATGATTTAAGAGATACTTAGAAGTCAGCTCTCCTTTTAAGACAAGTTTTGAAAACTGTATCACCTCTGTCGTTGTGTAGTAGCTACATGGTTTATACTGATCCATCCAGGAGCATTCTCTATCACTGACTTATCCATAGAATTTTAAAACTATTTTCTGACCTCATTCATGAAACCCCAAAAAGAATTTAAAATTTTATGAGTCTTATTGTGCATCATAATACAGCATTGTAATTCTTAAGAATTCATTTTCCTTGTTTCCTTTAAAATCATTTTACCTGCCTGATTGAAGAAGAATACTAAGACCTCTGATTTTCGAAATTTAAATGCAGCATGTGACTATGTCTAAAATCTAACCAAATGCAGTATTTGTATTCCATATGATGCTTGTGTCTTTCAGAACTGATATGGCCAAGGACACAAAAGAGATGTAGTTCACAGGTAGAATGCTTTGTTGGCATGTGCAAGGCTGTGGGTACAGTCCTCAGCAAAGCAAAAAAAAAAAAACAATATAGTCAAGCCTTAGTGGACAACCTAGGGAATAATCCTTCATTTCCATAATTCAATATACAGAATGTGTGATTTGCAATAAATCTATGGCTTTTCAATATTTATTTTTAGTGCAAGTTTGCAATACATAATGATTTCATTGTTTGTGAATACTGGACACTTGTACAGAATAAATATTAATTATTTTTTCATCCCCTGCCCCTGCTTCTATCTCTTGGTCCCTTTTCCTTTTCAAAAGATCTATCTCCCTCTTTCCTATTAACTTTTATTTGACTTTTTATGTATATTTTGAGTTGCACATGAAAGCAAAACCATGCGATATTTAAGCTTCTGTGTGTGTTATTTCACTTAATACTGTGGTCTCAAAGTGAATCTGTTGTTCTACAAAAGACTCAAACTTATCCTTCATTATGGCAGACAGGTATTACATTGTGTATAAATACCATACTTACTTTATCTATTCATCTTTTGATGGAAAAGACAATTATTGAACAGAAGAAAGAGTTATAAAAAAGATGAATGTTGGAGTGAGGTACATAAAATATATGCACAATTAAAGTAGCCCTAAATTTCTCAAATATAAAATCAATTGTACAGTGGCTCATATTCAGAGGCATATATGGTATGTATTGGTATGAATTTCTTGCTCTAAATTAATTAGGTCCCTTGATGCTTGGAATGATAAAAAACCTTGAAAGAAATCTTGCAGTTATACAAATGCTTTAAAGTAGATGATCATATCTGAGCCTGGAACTCTTAGTGGGCAGTAAAATTTCTAAAAGCAAGAATCAAATTCTTTATAGTAATAAATTTGCTACTTGATAGCCACATTATAATGCCTTCCAAACCACGAGGAATGAGCAAAAGACTAGATTTTATTTTTACCTTTTTTAGACAATCTCACCACAGAGGTGAAGCTGGGCTTGAACTCACTATGTAGTTCAGGCTGACCTCCAACTTGTAACAATCATCCTGCCTCAGTTTCCCAAATACTAGGATTATAGGCTAGCACCATCACACTTGGCTAGAGCACATATTCTATAAATTTCCACGTGAAAGTTTTGATGTTGTTTCCAGGCTAATTTTAATAGGCACCAAGCACTATTCCTGCTTGTTTCTTTTATTCTTCCTAAGCAGGGGCACTACTGGTGAAACAGGAACTCAACAAGTGTTTGCTAAATTAGAGGATGACCATAAATTCTTCCAAAACTTAGTATCACTTCTTCAAGTTCATTGTGCCATATTTTTCAAGCCAGAGGAGAAAAAAGGATCAATTTTTGATATCTATAAAGTGTCATGGAACTATGCAGAACAAACATTCCCAAAATGTGAGCCTCAGCTAAATCCATACTGCTGTTTGTATTTTAAATGGTTCATGACTTTAAAGTGTCTTTGTTTGCTTTTTAAATGGTTAAAGCAAAAAATCAAAAGAGGATAAAATTTTGGGACATGTGAAAAGTATATGAAATTTCAATTTCACTGCCCACAATTACAGCTTTATTGCAACACAGCTATGTTCATGCTCTTATACATGACTTTTGTAACTCAAAGGCCTAAAACATTTATTATCTGTCTCTTTATAGAAAAATACATTTGCCAGTGCCTGACTTACAGCATTGATGGAATATTTTCCATAAGGAAACCTACTGGAGGAAAACATTACAACTATTTCTTTTCTAAATTGGTTGCTATTATTTCTGAGCTATTTGCTAACAAGTCTTATAATAGTAACAGGTGCTAATGTATAAGAATAGAACAATAGCCCCTACCATAATTGTCCATATTCATAGAAAACCACAGTGTAGCTCTAACCAGATGTTTTAAGAATGAGAAATGAAATGAAAATATACAAGTTTTTAGAGAAAAATCACAGAGGAATCGTATCTGTGACCTGGTGAGAAGCACAGAGAAAAGAGGAAATTCTCTGCAATTCCTATGTGTGATCCCTGGAATAGATTCTTAATAGACAGATTAACAGAAAAGCTCAAGAAATTTTGCAAGACCATAAAACGATTTTTTAAAGCAAACGCTTTAATTTTACTAAAATTAACATATCAGCCAGTTCAAGTAAAATTTACATTTTAGTTTAACACAAAATCATACTGAATATGTTGGCAATATATTTACAATCATACACATGTATGTATATATATATATATATACATACATATATATATGTATATATATGGAGGTGTTCATAACCCTATAACTAATTGTACAGTCTTAAAATCAGTGGCAAAGAAAGGAAAGAAACAAAATATAATAATTTCAATGTAAATGTAAATTTTTTTAATGTAAGGAAAGTAGAGCAAGTTTGTGAACTACATCTATTTCAGGGATAAATGATTGTAACCTATTCTGTGTTGGAACATCACAAATAGAAGCGATGTTTAACTAATGGAGTTCATTTAACTAATGTAGACAATAAAAGCAGATATTTCACTCCCTGGATGGATTACATTTTGGCAGTTATCTAGTTAATTTGATTCATTGGGATTTGTAAATTGGATCACTCAGAGTCCAAAGTGAAATGGTTATTTAAATGCATGCCCAATGGCCTCTAGAGAAATAATCAATTCTTTAGAATTCATCTAAAGAATTAAGTTTATCCTAATTACTCACCTGGAGAATTTACTCTAATTTTGAAGCATTTGGCTAAGAAAAAAGGAAACTTGGTCCTTCATTTTAGAAAATCCCTCCAGAGAAAAACTTTAAGAAAATTTGAGCCCATTAACAACAGGTCTGAAGCCTATTTTCATAATAAAATGTGTATTCAATTATATTGCTTGCTTGAGTTAGCAGACACATTCATATGTTTACTTAGTAAATACTATGTGGCAAGTAGTTGTGAAATAATTGGGAATATAAAAGTGAACAAGTGAAATACACAAATGGTAAACAAATAATTTCTTTACATTCTTGGAACCTGAATGTCTTCTTTTTTCAATAAAATATTTTTCTTTTCTTTCTTTTCTTCCCATAAACAGCATATGTAATACTTCAAAACATATATTGCATAATGTATAAATCAGTTTAAACATGTTTATCTTGTCAAATGTTTGTCATTTCTTTATGTTGAAATTTTCACAACTCATTTTTCCTTTTGAAATGTGCAGTTCATGACTGGTATGTATATTCAAACTACTGTGCAAGAACGCACCAGAACTTCTTGCCCTTCTCTTCTGTTGGTGCTGAGACAAAATATATGACACTCAAAAGTTAAAAAGGAAGAAGTTTACTTATCTCACAGTTTGTGGAGGTTTCAGTCCGTAATCAGCTCACTCCGAGGCAGCATGGTATGACATATGCCTAACACTTCAAGGTAGCAGAAGCCAGAAAAACTATTAGAGCACAATGCTGAAAATAAAACCTGTTTTCTTCCCTTATTTTGTAAGCAGGCTGAAGACGTTCACAAAGCAATGACTCTGGCCCTTTGATGAGTCACTTAGTTAAGCTTCTAAAGTTCTCAAGTTGACAAAATGACCAATGTCCTAGAGGGATAAAGACATGTCCTTTATACCTTAGGAGGTAGAACTGCCAAGTTACTTAATTAAGCTTCTATGTTTATCAAGTTGACATAATGTATCAACCATTATGCCCTATCGATGTGATCATCCTATGCTTGCCCTTCCCATTCCCCTGGTTACCAGCCACTGGTTCCGACCATTCTGCTCTCAAGTTCTACGACATCAACTTTTTGTTTAGATTCTACACTTGAGTGAGATTATGGAGTACTTGTCTTTCTGTGCCTGTCTTACTTCATTAACAGAAGGATCCATAGATCTAACCATGTTGTTAGAAATGATAGAATTTTATGCATAATTTTTATGGATAATGATTTTTATGGATAAATACTACTCCAGTGTATATGTGCAATACATTTTGTTTGTTTATGAAGTGATAAACTTAGGTTATTGAAGCTCAGATTCTTGTGAGGGAGAGACAGACAATAATTACCATTGAAAAATAATTTCAGCTGTGCACGCGTTTCATATGATAAAGTAAACAAGATTACTAGAGATAAACAGATTACGAACACTACTCCATCTAGTGTGGTCATAGAAGGCCTTTCTGATAATGTGATTTTGATCTGAGACCTAAATAATGGAAAAGAGTCCACCATGGGGGCATTTTAAGAGAAAGTACACCAATATATGTAAACTTAACTCCAACATGGAGGCAGATTTCATGCTAGAAATTACATTCTCGTGCTCAATATCCAAACTTAAGTCATGTCATCTAGTCAATACTCTAAAACATCTCACAATTATTATGTCAATTTATTAATATCATTATTTTTTTGTAGTACTTTACTAACCCTAATAAGTTAAATATGTTTTCATAACCATCATTTCATTTGTGTGAATACTATTAAATTTTCCATTTTGTGGCCAATAAATGGTTCTGGGAGGCCAAGTAGTTTATCCAAAGTCACACAGGCAAACATTTTGCAATAATCTAAACAGATTCTAGAAGGTGGATTTTCACTCCAAATATCCAAATTGCCCATTCTATTACAACATTGTAGCTTAAATTCCTAACTGTGATTGTAAGTCTGAATAATAAATAATATCCGCAGTAGGCAATATATTTCTTTCCAACAAATTAGGACTATGTAATATTTGATACTTTGGGAAAAGTAATTAGTCATTACCTTTATGACAGCTTATTGATAAAATAAAGGACGTTACTATCCGATATATTATTATATATTAACCCATACTTAAAAATTTTGTGCTTTCTTTACAAAGTTACTCAAACTTGTAAATATCAAAATTATTATTGGTTTCATTTGTTATTTATTTGGTGCTAGAGATAGAAGTTAGGGCTGTACATATGAAGTACTCACCCTACCTCTGAGCTACTTAATCCCCCAGCTTTGCTATTGGTTAAATTTTAAAAAGAGAATTATCCTTTAAGCATACAATTTGTCATAGTGTGAAACTGTAATTAAGTAGTGACTTATTTAGCTTGCTTTTTGCTTTGAATTAGATTAGCACTATCCTAGCTCTAGCATTTAAATCGCCCACCTGCACTCGCCTGGGCTGGTGGGGTATTCACTGGAAAGTAGTGCACATCATCTTACATGCAAAACACACTCGGCTATGGTTGACAGGATTTCCATTTTCCATTCACAGATGTAAAGCTTTTTCAGCATAACATAAACCTCAGTGTAACAAAGTCAGCACTTTATGAGAAACACGCAACTCTGCTTACCTTTCATTTGTCAAAGGTTGATGAGAAACATCTATATTGCTTGTTCAATCCGTTAATAGTATGTTTTCATCCAAGCTAAACTGACAAACAGAAATCTGTCCACTCCTGTTAGTCTGGAAAAATATACTTGTCAATAAGATCTTTAAACTGCTTTACATGTGACCTCTAACTTAAGAAATTCTTTATAAAATACTATTCAAAAGGCTACGTATGCTTCAATACTACATTTGTGGAACATGTGGATGAGGAAAGCATGTGTTCTTCAAAGACTGTGGTTTCATAACCTCTAAGATTTGTAATTTAGTCAATTTTAAGTGAACCAAAATAAACTTTGAGAAAGGTGCTAGTATATTTCCCATAAAAACAATACAAATTTAATTAATTCTTAAATTGTTCGAACATTTACAGAGAATTTTGATAGATTTCTATAAGTAGCATAGTGATTTTGAGATTTTTTCATCTCCAAATTCAATTTCAAAAACAGTTTGCAAAATAAAGATACTACTTTGTAAATTTAAAAAATTCAACATGGACAATGTACATAAAGTAAACATAGAATCCACTGTCCTAATTGATGTCGGTTGGGCAGTGTAACCAGAAATTAAACAAACACTCTTGAGCCACATCTTTATCCTAATGCTTAGCATCTGAGTTCTGGGAACCCGTTGCAGGATTGTCTTAGTCACTTGTTCATTGCTGGAGCAAAATACTGATCAACGCTCAAACCTTACAGGTGAAGAGATGCATTTTGGCCCTTGGTTTAGTCCATATTTGGTGCAAAGACCAATAAGGCACAGCAGAGGGGTAAAGCAGAGGAAAGGTGCTAACGTCATCATGGCCGAAAGCCAGGAAGGAAGGAAACCAGACAGGATGTATATCCTTCCAGGTCATGCACTCAGTAATCCTCTTACAACAAGCCCTAGCTTTCTAACAGCACAGTCAGCTATGAATTCATCAGTGGATGAATCCTTTGGTGATTTAGGTCTCCAGTGATTCAGTCACCTTTGAGAAGTCCAGGCTCTGAGCACAGGAGAGTTTGCAGGACATTTTCAGTCTGAATCATGACAAGGTTTCATTAGAGATATCTTGGAATTTCAGATTTATTGTCCTACCAGTGATAACAATCTGTGTGTGCTCAGCACAATTCACTACCTTGACACATTCAGGATATGATTTAAGCATAGAAAACCAACATGATGTTTAAATTCTATGAGTTTCAAGCAAGATTTTGAGTTTTCTAGTGACTATTTTAAAGACATATTGAACTTGATTTCCCACTTTTAAAACCAAAGTAATGCTTCTGTTCTTTGCATAAGTCTGTCCTTATTTTAATTTCTTCCAGCCACTAATTCCCAATACAAATTTTAAGACAGAGATAGAGATAGAGATAGAGATAGACATAGACATAGACATAGACATAGACATAGACATAGACATAGATAGAGATATAGATAGGACAGTGAAGCACAGGCAGATGCAGACACAGACACAGGCACAGACACAGATAGAAACATTGATTGGAGGAGCTCCTTTTTAAATTCAAATGTAAAAAGAACCACTCAAATTATAGAATGCTTAAACCAGAAAGATAATGGACTATGAACAACTTAAGACGATTATCTCAACTGGGCTCTGGGTCTAATGTGCTAGGTAAACAATGAGTTAATCTAATTTTTTGATTTTACTGTTTTTGAATCAGAGGCTCAAAAAGATTAAATAATTTTACATGATTATGTAACCAGCACTATAAACTGTTACTTTAAAAGTTATGATTTTCTCTTTTAAAGATAAATAACTTCTTTTAAAAAGATGTGATTACTCCAAACTTCCTCCTTCCCACAGTACAGTCAACCACTTCTCCTCTCATTAACCTAGAAAACAAAAAGAACATGTAGATTCTGGTCCCAGGAGGTCAGATAGGTTCATATTCATGACAGATAAAACAAATGTAGAAGTGTCTATTATCTCACTGTATTCTGTATCTCTTCTGTTTCTTAGTGTAAAAGACCTCTATCCACTAATACACAGTGAGATGCTGATGTGGGGTAAATGTGACTCCTGTAGCTCCTTGGAGTTACCTTTGAATAAAGCCTATTTTTTAACAAAATAAATAGTCTTCTTTGATTTGATTAGCAGTGAGCACAGGGACCTGAGCATACATATCCAGGTAACCACTGACAGTTTGGGCGTAGCCAGCCAGGAGATAATTCCCAGCGCCCAAGGGTCATGGGCCTCCCAGTTTCCTATTGGTAGGACAAGGAGCACTTCTGAAAAGAGACTTGCTGCTTCTAACTAGATAAACCTATGATTGGGCCTCCAGGGACATTTCAGAGGCTGGCAAGAGCAGTTTTGCTTACTGAAAATTTTCCCTTCTTTCTTGTTCATGGCATCTACTGCCTATAAATAATTATGTAAGTAAAAGAAGGATTGCTTGTGGACTTGATAAGCTACTCCTGGTTCCTTGCAAGAAAATACACTCTAAGGATGTAGTGTCTCCACCATTTGATTGGACTGATGGAATAAATAGCTACTTCACCTTCCCTTAGATTATTCAGCAGTAACAGTTAGAGTAAAGAGAATTTCAACATTTGGGGACATTTAAACGTACTACAGATTATTTTCAGATACTGACAGGTGTGAGAAGAGATTCAGAGGTAGAACACTTGCAAATATTTATTTGGAGTACTCGTTTGTTTTAATTTCCTGTGACTTCATTATACTTTTCCCTTCTTATAGTCACCTTTTTTCTAGGTTAAGCAGCAGGATTTCAGTACCATCTAAAAACTGCATAATAATTGGACAGGTTGCATCCAAGATTCTATGATGAGGGGGCCACTGGAGATGCATCTCTTCCACCATACAAATGTAAGGCAGAAAAGATCTCCTGATTCAAGTTTGGCCAGGGAACTTTCCATTTCAGGGCAGGGCAATACTTTCTAAGGCAATGTACAGTTGGAAACTTAGATCAATGATACTGTTATGGTTTGTATTTGAATGTTCCCCCAAAGTCTCATGTAGTCATGAGGGGTGGGCCCTTAGAAGAGAGCTGAAGCTAGCAGTGTGAGGGCTGCACCTGCCCAGGAGCTGGTAAACTGCATACAATATAAGAGAGGGAAGGAGTCTTGCTCTGCCTCTTTTGCTCTTGTCACGTTTGTACCTGTCCTGTGCCTTGACACCATGCCTTGGAGCCAGCGGATTATGGACTAAAACCTCCAAAAACTGCACTAAATAACCTTTCTTTCCTTAAATTTGGGTGTCTGGTATAAGAGAGAAGTAACCAAGACAGTAACTGAGTTCTTCCAGTCTTTGTTCTTCCTTTTCTTTGTCTTTGGGGTTCTTATAAAACCATCTGGGGCTTCAAAGCTTTATTATAATCCATATTGCAATTCAAATTTCTTAAACTATTTATCTGACAGGAAAGTTTGGATTAAGAGACAGAGGCTAGAGGCACTGTGCTATATTTAAAGATGGGTTGTGATTTGCTCAGGAAAAAAACAGTGCTTGTGCTAACTTCTAGTTCCCTAAAAATAATTTTAATTACTTGTGACTTTAAAAAGGTTATTTTGTTGTCATACAATATAAAATATATATTGGAAATTGCAATCTGAATTAACACCCCTGTTCTCAAAATTACTCACTAGGGCCTTCTGTCCTTAGTCACCATACAGTGACTCAAATAAATGATGAATTTCTTCTTGATATTTCAATTTCTCATTTTAACTGACAGTCCTTGGTTCATTTTAACCTGATTTGAGTACTGAATATGATCTCATTTGTTTCAAACTATAGTTTCCTTTTCTGTTTGTAAGTAGTTGTCTTCTGTTCCCTCTCCTTACCTCACCTAAGACAGTGGGAGATTTAACTATACAAATCATGCCTTTATGCTTTTTAATGGGGAACATTTTTCCTAAACTGGTTCTTTGTGCATAGGACAGCCCTTCTGCAATAGAGTTTGGATGAGATGTGTAAACTCTTTGCACTACATCTAAATTTTAATAAAAGGGAAACATACTAAAACCTGGTACAAAATCATTTTAAATATAATAAAACCTATGATAAATTAAGTTAGGAGAAAGAAACCTTCAGGAAATCCAAACTCAGATTGAATGGCCAACCAGTCTCATTTGAGATATAAATTTCTTCCCATACTAAAACCAGGAATCCTACCTGTAGGCAGGCAAATTGAGAAAGAAGAATTTCACATACTATGTAAAAGGAACTTCAAATCAGGAGTATAACCATAAGAAAGTTGGTAAATGTTAAATTTATGTTCTTGTCTTAGGTATGTGTTGTGAATGTATATTGTGTCTAGATGTATACCTGTGTTTGTAAACTCTTTACATGCTACCAAATTAATTTTAAAGGTTTCCATTTAGAAAACAAAAATCTAAATGGCCTTTTAGGTCACATGTCATAATCAAATGTTTAAAAAATGAAATAAATTTTCCTCAGAAGTATTAAAATGTATTTCTTCTGTTTTGGCCAATCAGGATTATAGTTTAGACTTTTGAGAATTTAAGTAGAACAACTTTACAGAGGTTTTTCCCTCAGTAAAACAAACAATTCAGAAATTGACTTGTGCTTTTCAGATTTCTTAAGTTTTGTGAGCAACTTGAGGTAACTATTAAACATTAAATTACATGAAAGTATGAGTGAAACATCTGAATTGTTTATAATTACAGTAAAGTAATAAAGACATAATATAAATCCACTTACTCTTGACTTCTTAAAGTCTATAAAGTAATGGAGCGTAGAGACCTGAGTGGTCAGTAACAGTATCACACGTCTGTGTTAAAAGTGAAATGAGAACTGCTGTGTTTTGAATCCCTGGTCATTCATTTGCTTTTCTTCTTTAGCATCACGTTACTTTATTGATCTTACTGCTTTAATTCTACTACCAAGCAACTTGGATTGACAAAGTGAAAGGTTGCTTAGGCTTTGTCCTAATGTAACACTTCACTCTCAAAACAAAGGGCAGAGGCAAAATATACATGGTTACTTTTTAAGATTAAGAATTTCTATTCCAAAAACAGGTCAGTTTTTATTTTATTACCGAATCTCAGCACAAACAACTAATGCCTACCACAACATTTTCTTATGAAAGAGCTACTGAGCAACATTGGGATCAAGAACATTTTCTGATAAATTTTCAATTTGAATTGCTCACTGTCCTATTATTATTTACTTGCTCCTGTGACGCACTGTGTAATTCTTCAGGAAGTATTATCTCTTTTATATGCTGGGGATAAGGTTTAACTAAGAATTGACGGATAAAATATAAGATGTCCCACTTAAATTTTAACTTTAGATAAACAATATAAAGTTAGTGGGACTTACTAGCTAAAATTGGCATCCCAAGATTATTTGTCATGAAAAAATACTCATGGATGTCCTAATTTGCTTTCCCACAGGAAGCTCTTCATTGCTTGATTATTGTAGTTGTGATTGCTTTTTATTATGTATTAGTGAATCTTCAGACCATTACTGTGGGTTAGTTGCTAATGCTGGCAATTTATTTGACCCATTAACAGATTAGTGATCCAGGCATAAAAGAGTCCTTCCCAAAAGCCTTTTGAAAATCAGGGCTAAGTCTGGAACACCACTTTTTGTTAGCCTATTCAAACACATATCTCCTTCTGATAATCATAAAAACTTGTCCATGATCTCCATTGCAAATGTTATTTTCTGTAGCTTTTTTATGAAAATTTTATCTTTTTCATTTTACAAATATAAAATTATATTATGATAGTGAACATGCATTTTCTTTTTTTTTTTTTTTTTTTTGGTACTGGGGATCGAACTCACTACCTCAAACTTGCCAGGCAGGCACTTAAGCCACTGAGCTAATCCCCGGCCCAAACATGCATTTTCAAGCTACACTCTGCATAACATTACTCAGACATTTTGAAATGTACCTCTAATGATCAAGGCCTCTGGTTGAAAATCAGTTGTCTATGGAATGCCAAAACTAATCTGTGAAAAGTCAAGTATTGTCACCCTATTCATCTTTTAATTTTTTCCACAATAGTTTTCCTAAATAGGTGTTTCTTAATGAGAGACTTCAATAAAGGTTAAATAATGATTAAAATAATTATTCAGTTTTGGGCAATACTGGCTTCCTATTTTATTGCAGTGATAAAAAATTTCAGTTTGGAAACCACTCATCTACACAAAAACATAAAAATGTTTTACCCATAAAAACAGTCCTATAAACTTCCATTTTCTCTCTAAAATGACTACTTATTTAAACCTTTTATAGGTAAGCAGATTATTCTTTTTTATTTTTATTTTCGGTCTTTTTGAGGCAAGTTCTTACTATGCAGTTCAGGCTGGCCTTGGGCTCACTCTGTAGCCCATGCTGGTCTCAGATTTGCAAAGGATTCTTCTGCCGCAGCCTCCCAAATGCTGCTATTACAGTAGTGCGCTGCCATGCCTGGCTTTTGAGCAGATTGTTCCTTAATGATGGCAGTGTTGTGGTCCATAATTGTATCATACTTTTTTGCTTCTGATTTCATTTACCCTTTCAACATGGAGATGCCATGACTCCGCATTTGCAGCTGACAGATGTGAAAATTTAAAATGAAGAAATGCTTGGTTATGCTGTTTGAGAATAAGATTCCAAATTTATTGTAAATCATAATTTGTTTTAATTTCTTTTAAATTAGTTTTAAAACCTACATTATTCTGCATTTCTGTGCTTCACATGTTCATAGATGAACTATTAGATTTAAAAGTGTAACTCTGTTTTGAAAGATGACTAAGCTCGGAAAGAAGCTTAAACATATGTGTCAATTCTCCTTATATGTAGTTATTTCATTTTACACAAGTGATTGGTTTAGCTTCATGCAAAAATATGGTTAACAAAAATATTTTGCATCATATTATCCAATTAAGATTAAGCGTGGGTAGCTATTGTAGTAGACCAAGGTTCACACATATAATCTGGTTAGAATTTTTGCTTGCCAGTTAACTAGAATTTATCGATTTTTTTCAAGTTGGAGAACACACTGACTCAGAAATCTTTTCCCTTTGATTTAATCAACCTAAAATAAATACCAAACTTAAAGGTGTTTCTGAGTTTATAAAAAAAATATCTCTTAAGGAAGGAGTGTCATTTTTCATTGTTGCACATCTGGGCTCTCCAAAAAAAAGGAAAAGAGAACTTACTGAAACTTTTTGGTGAAAAAAAACAGTTTACCATTTTACTATTTTTTAAACGTTGAATATTAGTACTCCATGTTAACAATAGGCAGATACAAATAATCAACATCTTTCTTGGTTGCTGTAATACATTATCAATTCTTTAAGGTTATTTCAGATTAGGGTTTTAAGCACTGATTATTATTAAAATTAAATACTAAGATATTTATCAGGCTCACTTTAAAATGCATGCTCTTTTAAAATTTCGGCAGCAATAAAATTTAGATAACATGTCAGAAATTTTAACATAAAGTAGTCATTTTGTACTTAATATTCATTTATCATTGCCCATTATACTTGCCTGGGCCCTTTGTTTTGAGACAATTTAGTGCTCAATTTATCCTCGTAGGTCATCTGAAAGGTTTCAGAGCTACTTTGGAGATGAGGACAATGAGATGAAAGAGTGAGTAACTATATAAAGGACTTTTGGAAAGCTTTTATTTCTCAGGAAATACGAGATGGAATAGTAGATATTGGATGGTTTCAAGCTCTGTTCCCGTTGGTAAAACTAATCATAGAGAAACTGAAATATTGCTTGTTAACTAGGCAGTTGATCTACATAATGTACAACATTTAGGTTTCTGAAAAGATCTGGTTCAAGAAGAAAGCAAAAAATGCTGAGTTCATCAACTAGATACTGAATGACCTAAATTAATACCACTGAATTGAAATGATATGTACATAGATGGCTGTTCTTTAGTTATATCAGTGTTTTTGTTTCTTTCCTTTAGTTTCTATTTAAATTGCTTTTAGGGATAACAAAAACCATTGGTAATAAATAAACTGCTTTCCTGATAGAGAATGATCTTTTAAAAATTTTTATACTATTCTATAAATATCTAAGTCACTGCCTATTAAATAAAATATACTGAGATGTATTAAAAATGCTTTAATTATTAGAATCTGCAAAACTGACTCTAGGAATGGTGTTACAATGAAATTATTCAAATGTGTGATTCTTTTATGTTAAATGATAGTTATAAATATATTTAATTTGAATGTCCTCTTTTTTTGGGAGATAGGGTCTGTAATTTAAGCTAGCCTTGAACTCACTACATAGCTCAGGCTGGCCTTAAACTTCCAGCAATCCTCCTTCCTCAGCCTCCTGAGTGCTGGGATTCCAGGTCTGCATCACCATGCTGGGATAAACGTCCTCTTCAGTACATTAACATTGTAAGGAGTCAGTTCATTTGTAAGTTGATAGTCTCTATTTTAGCTTTCAAAAATGTGCAGAGATTTGTTCTTAATTACTATCAGTGGAATATTAACCTATATTCCTTTAAAAGTTTTTTTGAACACATAAATTCTAGATTTTTCATTGGAACGTTTAACAACAAAAAGTGTTAAACACACAAACACACACACACACACACACACACACACACACACACCAGCAGCAATAGCAGCAACAACAATAGTCAACATATCAGTGATTGTATACATTAGAGAAATATTACATAATTACTATAGGGGTTCATGGAGATTGCCAATGCATGTAAATTTATTAGAGTCACTAAGAGATTTCTTAGAAAAAAAGAAACCTGTTTATTTACCATGGGATTTCCCAAACCAATTTGACCATACTGCTCTGTGGACAATGTGTACACTGTACGTATTAGCACCCCGAGAAAGTACTATTTGAAATTCACTGTGACTAACGTAGGTCTCATCTAATTTCTTTCAGTATTCTGTTATACTGAATTTTGAACATCAACTTAATTTTCTACAAAAAACATAAAGCTAAAAGGGAGAAAATTTGTCATTTCTGTTTTCCTAGTGCCTAGCACAGTACCTGACACAGAAAAAGCACATATTTACTGTGTAGATAAATCAGGGAGAAATGGTATGATATCTGTGATACATTTTAAAACACACAAGCAAAATATAAATGAATCAAATTCAACAATATTAATAACATTCAACCTAGGTCACAGGGATATGAGCATTTATTATATTATTCTCTCCATTTTAGTAATGTTTGAAATTTTCAGGATAAAAAGTTTTAAAAATTCAAAAAAATATGCTTTTTGTTTATTAAGTGTCAATTACTAATCCAGACATGTTTTGCAATGATTTGCAAAGCAGCCAATCTGATTGCAGTGAAGCCTGACTTTTTGACATCTTGTTCTTTCTAACCAAGGGAAGACATTTATTGAACTGTCGTGTCTGGTTAGGGTGGTCATACCAAACTTTTCATCCATATAAAACCAAGTGTCTGAAATGAGCTTTGAACTTAAATTCTAGTGCTCATTGTGACCATACTCTAGTACAGTGCTGTCGAAAATATGTTCCATGGACCAGCAGTAACAAGATTCCTAGGAATTTGATTGAGCTACAAATCCATAATCCTCAAACCAGATTTACTGAATCAGAAACTCTGGTGGTGTCCAGCAAAGTATTTTGTAACAATTCCCCTGAATGGTTATTTTTTTCATAATGGAGGTTGAATCATGGTCCTTGAAAATGCTAAACAAATGTTCTGTCAGTGAGCTACACCACTGCTTTTTTGTTTTTGTTTTTGTTTTTGTTTTTGTTTTGCCTGAACTAGACCGAACGCTGTGATCCTCCTGCCTCAGCCTCCTACAGTACAGGGATTACAGGTTGGTGCTGCTATGCCTGGTCCCCATATGATATTGTTCCGGGTTGAGAATCACTGCTGTAACCTACTGTGTTGATCTGTAGCACAGGAATGGAGTTCAATGTGGAAAAAACTCTTAGCTACAGCATTTTGCTTTCATATATGATGTAAATTCTGTCACTTCAACACTAGGAAGCTGTTAACTGGGATTTTATCATTGGTTAACTGAACATGCCTTTTCTGTCTTTAGAGCATTGTTTACATGGGTTGTATAGATTATCACAGGGCTTGCTAAGGTGTGTACTGTTTTAATGACCTGGCAGACTTGAAGCATGACATATAGCCCTATCCATACAAGCTATGCTTTCTGGGTGGAATGAGAGTTTCCACTGTGCGGGTATATTTAGATACATCATTCCAATTGTTTTTGATGGTTTATTATTTTGCTTTTGTGACAAGTATATTCTCTAGTGGCATTTGCTTATCTTGGATGACAGCATATCTCTGTGCCTGCAGTATATATAAGACAACAGAAGTTATTGGATCACAGAGTTTGTCTTTGCTTCCATTTAACTAGAATTTGGACACCAAAGTGAAAAAAAATGTTCTCAGTTTTGGTAAAAAGCAAAAAGAACGTATAGTCATCAGGATGGGGCTTCCAAAAGTTATAATAAAGTAACCTATAATCTCTTCCCCCTTGGGATTTTATGATAAACATGTCTAATACATCTTTAAATTAAAATCATTAATCAATATTCTTCAGAGGAATTTATAAAGCTCTGAGTTGTTGTAATGACTTACTGATTTACAGAAGATGATAATTATATCTATACAGGTGGAAACTGATGAGGAAATGAAAATTTGACAAGCTTTTTCTAATTGAATACTTGGGATTATATATGCATTCTAAATTCGAAGTAATATTAACCTTCATTCCTACATTTTTTAATGAAGAATGCCATTTTGTTTATACTATTTCACTTTTTATACTAACACTTAGTAAAATGTGTCCCTAATATTAATGGAAACAATAGAGCACACTCATAGTGATGGATAACATCCTCATTCTTTTCCCACTTCTGTCATCCAACCAAAAAATGGTAGAAGCTTTTGTTCTGTAGAGACTATGGTTGTTTCTAATCCACACAGCTATAGTGTGAGGTTCACTGCCTCCAATCTGGTAGCAAATCCAGTGCATATTTTCAAATCTGTACTTTGAATCAATGTTGCATCAAGTTTTGCCACTTAACAGTGCCAAAATTTCCTTTCATGCTTATTGTTCATTTACTTAATTGTAGAGCATCTCCATCCTGGTTGAAAATTCAGTGCATATTCTCAAATCTGTACTTTGAAGCAGTATTGCATTAGGTTTGCCACTTACAATTTTTCCTTTCTTTCTTACTTTTAATTTACTTAATTGTAGAGCAACAAATGACTGAGAAAACAATTCCATTCTCATTTAACCAATTTCATGGTACAGTTGAGGGTTTAGGCAATATAAGAAGCAAGAGCAAAAAAAAAACAGAGAGCTCTGGGATTTGTAAAGGCAGCACCCATTCCTGGGTCTCTATCTGATGATCGGTAAAAGACAGTCTAGTAAGGAAGAAAATCTGAGGAAGCAAGTCTTATGAGATGGTCTTTTTTACTATTTTGTATTGTTTTCATCTAAATCTATATGAAACATGCACTGAAACCTAATTGCCAAGGGCTAGATTGTGTATGTCAAATACATAGCATGAATGTTGAACCTATTTTGGTTTGGCCTTTCTGAGCAAGAAAGTGAGTTGTCAATGAAGAACAAGTTCATGGCAAGTTTGTAATGAACTAGGATAAGCTTCATGGGTACCAAGATAATTTTGAGCTTTGGATAAAACCAGAAGGAGTACAGTTAAATCAATTGGTAAGAAACTGCCTTACAGGGCAGGTCTGATTAAAAAACTTTATGAATACCACTTATGGACTCTTCAGTTGGACCCTGATGTGGTCTACCCAAGATATTTGAAACATACAAATTTACATCTTGATGGAATATTTATGGACCTCCATGTTCTCTAAAGGAGCCAGACATTATATAGCAATTATAATATATAACAATAGATACAATGTTAATGCCAGGGCAAGGTGCTGTAGCAGTCTAGTTGGGAAGCACTACAACAGAAGTCCTTGCTCATTAATTAAAGAAACTTTACCATATACCTACTATATTCCAAGCACTAGTTACAGGAAATGCAATAGTGAATAAAAAAAAATAAGTGACCCTTGCCTTCCTGGAGCTTATAGTCAAGGGAAGAAAAAACTCAGTCAGTACATTCATTGTGATATCACAGAAACTAATAAAAGGAAGTAAGGCATCATCTTTTGATCTGACTTGATTGTGTGTCTGTGTGTATCGTGTATGTGACACATCCTAGTCAAGATAAGTAACACTGACTGCTGTGACAATAACATTGTCAAATCTAGTGTCTAAACATAATGACACTTCAGTATCCAAAGTGGATTTTTCATAGTGCACATGGGTCGAGGGATGCTGTTCTCTGCAAATATACATTTTGGCTCTATAGCACTTTCCTACTTTGCATTATTGTTACATTTTAAGGATATATTTTACCTCCAAAAGCAAAGGTTTCTACCCTCTTTTAATATCTAGACATCTTTGTTACCCTAGTGCCTATCATATGTATTTTGAAGATAATTTTCTAGGTATGCATAGATTATTTCAATAAAAAATAGAGTAGATTCATTTAGGAGGGTATACTACTCTGTTTTGCATTACTATATTGAAATACCTAGTTCCGGCTAAGTTTATAATCAAAATAGGTTTATTTGGCCCACATTTCTAGAAGTTCAAGGCATAGTGCCAGTGGCAATCTGGCTCTGGTGAAAAACTCATGGTGAATGACATCACAATAACTAATGCACAGGACAGGTGTAACAAGAAGAGATCAAATTGCCAGACCTGAAGTCACAGTAGGGGAGGACCAGTTTTGTAACTCTACCCTGTCTTACCTCTTAAAGACTCCAGCCTCTGAATACCACCATATGGCACCCAGACTCCTAGGGCATGAACCCTTGGGGGATATATTCAAACCTTATCCAAGCCTTGGTACAGGAAAAAGATTTCGGTGCCTTTCAGTTCAGGAGGCCAAGATGGTGCAGGGGGACTCTCAGCCATCTGGCCCTGTCCCAGGGAGAGTTTGAGACCAGCGCTCCCAGCAGGTGAGTTCCCATCTAGCTCCCTAGGTCACTGGACTGGCCTCCAGAGGTTTTGCAAGCCTTAGTGCACCATGCCCAGCGGCCTTCTTTCAGTCCAGGAGGCCAGGACCATGCAGGGGGACTTTAAGCGCACTGGCGCTGGCCCGGGGAGAGTTTGAGACCAGTGCTTACAGAGGTTTAGTTCCTGCCCAATTCCCTGAAACAATGCACTGGGCTCCGGAGGTCCAGCAGGCCTGACTGGGCCAAGTGCAGTGACATTCATTCAGTCCCAGGATCTGAGGGCACAGGAGGTGATTCCCAGAACACCCAGGGGAAGCTTTAGAACAATGCTCAAAGCAAGGAAATATAGGAAAATGACAAAATGAAAGACCAAAAGGAAATCTCAAATTTCTAGCCTGTCCCAAGAAAGCCTAAGAGCCATGTACATAGAAGAAAAGAGAAGCCATACACCTGAAATGACTGAAATGATATCAACTAAAATAAAGAGGCAACTAGGGGAAGCTATGGAGAAAATCAAATCAGAAATATACAAAATATTCAAAAGCCCAGGTAAAAGAAGAAATGATAAAAGTAGAGAAAGAAATAGTAAACACATATAAAGAAGACACAGCTAAAAAATTAGAGGAGCAAAGCAAACAGATAGAATCCCTCAATGAACCCTATAAGAAACAAACAGAATGCATGAAGCAGATTCAAAGAGATATACAGGAAATCAAAAATTCTATTGAAAGTTGCCAAAACCCCCTCAACAAAAGTGAAGATAGAATTTCAGACCTTGAAGATAAGATTGCAGGTAGTGAACAGGAAAAGAAAGACCTTTTAAAAATAGCAAAGAATCAGGAAATAACAATTGAACAGCTGCAAGACAATGCAAAGAAAAACAACATAAGATTAATAATGGTAAATGAAAAAGAAGAGGACAGTCCAAATTTATATCAAGTGGCTATTCACCGAAGTAATAGCTGAAAACTTCCCAAACATGAGAATGGAAACTGACATTTGGATTAATGAAGCATATAGAAATCCAAATAGCCATAACCAAAATAAAACTACACCCAGACACATAATAATCACCATCCCAGAAAGCCAACATAAGAACAGAATACTAAAAGCTGTTAGAGAGAAAAGACAGATCACCTACAATGGGAAACCTATCAGAATCACAGCAGACTTCTCAACACAAACAGTGAAGTCAAGAAGAGCATGGAGTGAAGTATTTCAGATTCTAAAGGCAAACAACTTCCAACCCAGACTGATGTACCCTGAAAAACTCTCCTTCAAATGGATGGAGATATAAGATACTTCCATGACAAAGAACATCTGAAGAACTTCATGAATACCAAACCAACCCTACAAAGAATACTGAAAGACATTCTAGGTACACATAGGAAAAAACCACTAAGCAAGGCAGACAATTAAACAGAATGGAAAAGTAAATATACAAAAGCAGAAAGATAACGTGTCAACAATAAACCAGTATATAACAATTATAACCATTAATGTAAATGGCCTCAATTCACCAATCAAAAGAAACAGACAGGCAGAATGGATCAAGAAACAACACCCAACCATATGCTGGCTACAAGAAACCCATCTAACCCAAAAGGAAACTCATAGACTGAAAGGCAAAGGATGGAAAACAATACTTAATGCAACAGGAAACCAAAAAAAAAGCAGGGGTAGCTGTTCTGCTTGCAGACAATGTGAACTTCAAACCAAGAATGATCTGAAGAGAATAAGAAGGCCACTACATAATAGTTAGGGGAAAACTTCAAGAGGAAGAGATAACAATCTTAAATATATATGCACCAAATTCCAGAGGACTGAGCTATGCAAAGCAAGTATTAACAGAAATGAAAAATCAAATAAACAACACAATTATAACAGGAGACCTTAACACGCCATTGACACAAACGGACAGATCAACTAGACAGAAAAATCAGCAAAGAAATAAAAGAACTGAATCAAACCTGTGAACAAATGGACTTGATTATATAGAGTGCTCCATCGAACAACATCAGAATATACATTCTTCTCAGCAGTACATGCGACATTCTCAAAAATAGACCATATGCTAGCCCACAGAACATATTTAAGTATATGAAAAAGAATTGAAATTTTCCCATGCATGTTATCAGATCATAGCACCAAAAAACTAGAAACTAATGATAAAAGCAACAGCAAAAAACCCACAAACACATGGAAACGGAGTAATACACTCTTGAGCAATCAGTGGGTCACGGAGGAAATTAAAGAAGAAATTAAACAATATCTACAAGCAAATGAAAATAAAATACAACTTACTGGAATTTGTGGGATGCAATGAAAGCAGTCCTCAGAGGAAAATTTGTTGCACTGAGTTCCCACATCAGGAACACAGAATGAACAAAAACAACCTGGTGTTATACCTCAAACATCTAGAAAAATAAGAGCAAGCCCAAAGCCAAAAGAAGGGAGGAAATTGTAAAGATCAGAGCATAAATTAATGCAATAGAGAGTAAGAAATCAATACAAAGAATCAATGAACCACAGAGTTGGTTCTTTGAAAGAATAAATATAATTGATAAGCCCCTAGCCAACCTTATATAAAAAAGGAAAGAAAAAACTCAAATTCATGCAATAAGAAATGGAAAAGTTGAAATTACTACAGACTCTGTGGAAATACAGAAGATCATCAACACCTATTTTGAAAACCTCTACTCTCCTACGTTCAACAACACAGAAGAAATAGATTCCTAGAAACATATGAACTACCAAAACTGTGTCAGGAAGATGCAAAACTGCTCAACAGCCCAATTTCTATTGATAAAATTGAAAACATAATCAAGTTCTTGCCAGCAAAGAGTTCATGCCCAGACAGATTCACTGTGGAATTCTACAAGAAATACAAAGAAGACTCATTCTGACACTCCTCAAACTCTTCAATGAAATTGAAAAGGGAGCAATTCTTCCTAAGGCATTCCTGGAAGCAAATATTACTCTAGTACCAAAACCTGAGAAAGACCCAACTAAAAAAGAGAACTATAGGCCAATCTCCCTAATGAACATAGATGCAAAATTCTCAATAAAATACTGGCAAACAAAATGCAGGAAATCATCAAGAAGATTATACACCATGACCAAGTGGAAATCATCCCAGGAATCCAGGGATGGTTCAACATATGTAAATCAATAATTGTAATCCACCATATTAATAGAGCCAAAGTTAATAACCACATGATCATTTCTATAGATGCAGAAAAAACTTTTGATAAGGTCCAACACTCATTCATGATAAGAAACTTACAGAGAATTGGAAAAGATGGTGTTTACCTCAATATGATAAAAGCCATCTATGACAAACCAACAGCCAGCATCCTATTAAATGGCCAAAAACTGAAGGCCTTTACCTTAAAATCAGGCACAAGACAAAGATGTCCCGTATCACTGCTCCTATTCAACAGAGCACTGGAAATACTAGCCAGAGCAATTAGACAAGAGACAGAAATAAAAGGAGGTAAGATAGGAAAAGAGGAAGTTAAATTGTCATGATTTGCAGATGACATGATACTTTATATAGAAGACCCCCAAAACTCCATTGAAAGAGTCCTAGATGTAATAAATAAATTCAGCAATGTAGCTGGATACAAAGTCAATATTCAAAAATCATTAGCATTCTTATACACTAAAAACAAAAGCACTGAGAGAGAAATAAGAGAAGCCACACCCTTCACACTAGCATCCAACAAATGAAATACTTAGGAATTAATCTCACAAAAGTAGTAAAGGAGGTATACAGGGAAAATTATAATTCACCGAAAATAGAAATCAAAGAGGACCTCAGAAAATGGAAAGACATCCCTTGTTCATGGATAGAAAGAACAAACATAGTGAAAAGGGCCTTTCTACTAAAATTGTTACACAGATTCAATGGAACCCAATCAAAATACCACTAACATACCTCATAGATCTAGAGAAAGCACTGCTAAAATTCATCTGGATCCAGAAGTGACTGAGAATAGCAAAGGCAATTCTCAACAGAAAAGGAAAGGATGGAGGCATCACAATCCCTGACCTGAAGTCATGCTACAAAGCTACTGTAATAAAATCAACATGGTACTGGAATAAAAACAGATTTGAAGATCAATGGAATAGATTGGAAAATGCAACCACAACAACAAACACACTCAACAACCTTATTTTTGATAAAGGGGCCAAACATGCTCACTGGTAGAACGACAGTCTCTTTAACAAATGGTGCTGGAAATACTGGCTATCCATATGCAGAATACTAAAACTAGACTGATGCCTATCACCATGTACTAAACTAAAATCTAAATGGATCAAAGATCTAAATATTAAAACAGAAACACTAAATCTTTTGGAAGACAAAGTAGGTAAAAATCTTGAAGACATAGGGGTAGGTAGAGAATTCAAGAACAAGAATCAATCCACATGGGAAATACTTCCCAGAATCAATAA
>PVJX010019598.1:14295-34732 GCA_004027295.1 Dolichotis patagonum | reverse complement strand
ATTGTTGTTTTTGTCAGATTGTGGAGCAGAACTGTTAACAGTCTCACTGTTTGAATGTCTACTTTACATGTTTTAACTTTGTAATTTGAACAACTATTTCCAAGAAGTCAGTATGTAATTAGTCAAGTAATAATTTCTTAGGTTTTATTGTTGTTGTACTTTTCCTTTTTTCCTTGGAATACTGTATTGTTGCTACCCTCTATTCTGTTTTATTTTGTTTTGTTTTTTCCTCTTTAAATAAAATTATATAAAAAAATCTCTTAAAAATAACAAGGAAACAGGCAGTAACAATACAAAGGCTAGAAGATAACAAGAAGACGTATAACTTAAGAATAAAAAATGTGAGTGAAGAAGCAGGGATAAACACAAAGGATATACAAAGGCTATTCACAGAAATAATTAAGGAAAACTTTCCAAGCATAGGAAAAGGAAATGATATTCAAATGTATGAGGCATATAGAACTCTAGCCACCTACAACCAAAACAGAGCTACACCCAGACATATAATACTCAAGATCCCAGAAATTCATCACAAGAACAGACTATTAAAAGCCATCAGAGAAAAGAAATATTACCTGTAAAGGAAAACCTATCAAAATCATGGCAGACTTCTCGACACAAACCATCAAATCAAGAAGAGCTTCAAGCTAAGTATTCCAAGCCCTGAAACAAAATAACCTCCAACCCAGATTGATATACCCTGAAAAACTGTCTCTCAAAATTAATGGAGAAACAAAATGCTTCCATGACAAAGAGGAACTGGGGAAATTCGTGACCACCAATCCAACCCTACAACAAATACTGAAGGACGTTATAGAGAGAGAGAAAAAAAAATACCAGGATTTCAGGGACAGTGGCAGAGAGGCCTCAATGAATGGGACAGATAGTGGAATGAAGGAGAAAAGTAGACAACCAATGGTAGAAAAAATAGCATAGCAGAAATGAGGCAGAGAAGGTTGGCTATAATCTCCAACATAGATGGCCTTGATACACTAACAAAAAGAAACACAGGCAGAGTAAATCAGGAGGTAGGGCCCATCAAGATGCTCTGTATAGGAAATATAATTAACCTGAATGAGGGTTTATGGACCAAAAATAAAATATGAGAAAACAGTGCTCTATGTGACAGGGAACCAGAGAAAAATAGGGGCAACTCGACCAGCACCTGCAGATAGGTTGGAAAGACATGATACTTTGTGCAGTAGAGAACTACTCAGCTATAATGAAGGAAAACCTTGAGGCTTTTGTAGGTAAAGAAATACCCTTGAGATCAAATCCAGGAGTGAGAAGGTTCAGAACCACTTAGGTAAATAGCAGGTTGCCCCCCCCATCTAAAAACTGAGGGAGTTAGTGGAACCCAAAATGCGCAGTGCACCCAGTGGGAGTGAAAGGGGAGGAATTGTCTAAAAAAGGAAGACAGAGGTTATTGTTACTAGTGTATCAGGATTTAAAATCCACATTACTCTCACCACTCTGTTTAGATGGATTATATTCTGTTCCAGTTTGTCTACTTTTACTAGATTTGAGGGCACAGGCAGCTGTCCTGAAAATAGCAGGATACAGGTAACCATCCTTAACTTCCTATTAACTTAATCTGAGGCCCTGTATAACTTACACTGTCTTATTATGACTGATCTTATTTGAATCTGGTTTGTTAGATTGCTGTTTTGTAATGACTGATTTTATTCAAATCAGTTATGATTGATAGTATCAAGTCTGAGAGTATAGGCAAATACTCTGAAGACAACAAGATTCACTAGGATAACCACTCTGGTTTGATTATTGTCTGCTTTTCACTGGAAAAGCACTGGAAACAGTGTCTCCAATGTTTCACTTTTATTAATATTGTTATGTACTGCTATATTCAATTATACTATGCCTGATGAACAGTTCTATTGAAGATAACAAGTAACCATTGTAGATCACCTTGTATTGTGGTTTTATATGACTTTTATATGACTTTTTCATTTCATGTTTTTCTAGGAATTTGTTTTGTTTCGTCTTGTTTTGTTTTTTTTTTCCTTCTAATACAGAAAGGATAGATATACATGTAGAGACTCATGCATGCATAGAACTTATAAACAGTTTATGAGAACTGATTATATAACACACGGTGAAATGAACAACTACTTTGAAGAAAAAGAGACCTAAGGCACCCAGTGCCGATTCTGTAGCGTCATGATGTGAAATCCAGCAATACTATTATTCTTTGCTCAGAGTAATTTTAGTCTGTTTTGTTTTGTTTAATTTCAACATATATGAAGATATGGGCACCTATTTTGAAGAGAATGAGAGACACTATGACAGCCATTGTTGACTTCCCTATTATCTGGTCTTGAAGACCTAAAATGCCCTCATTATCCTATTCGAATCAGTTGTATACTATGTTGTTTTGTATGAATTCACTGTATGTGAAGATATGTACAACTGTTTGGAAGAAAACAAAAGACAATATGATAGATAGCCAAAAAAACAAAAAAAAGAAAAGAAAAGAAGGGCTGGTGATTTAGCTCAGCAGCATAAGTGCTTGCAAGCGTGCAGTCGTGAGTTCAATCCCTGGTACCAATAAAAAAAGAAAAGAAAAAGACAAATCATAGAGAGTATAGTGGGCTACTAATCCATTGATTAAAAAATAATAAGATAGAACAAAGTACTAGTATAACAAGCTATTCTACACATTCATTAAAGGAAGCAAGTTACATAAAAATACATACACTAAATGAGTCTACCTACATTTAAAAAGTATATGCTTGAACGTCCATTTAAAATGTCTACGTTTTTTAAAAATGAGGATTCAAAGCTTGATGGAAAGGGACAACTACTTTGTATTTTATCTTTTTTGCATGTCATATACTTTTTTCCATAATAACTAAATTGTCAGTAGGAGAATGCTTTTAGAATTTAAAAAGGAACAGTTTAACGTAATACAAACAGTCCTCTCGCGAATAATCCATGGGAGGGTGCAAGAAAAGGAGCGCCAAGGACAGAAGAGCCGCGGCAGAGGAGGGCAGGCGCTGAGCACAGCCTGCTTCGCCAGAGCCCCCCAAGGCCCACATTGGAGACCACAGCGGGAAGCAGCCTAAGACCCGACTACCGTCTCACAAAGGCGGTACCAGGGGAGAAGGAGACATTGGACCAGCTGGAGATCTGAGGAGACTTCATCCCAGTTTGGGCTTTTGTCAGATGTTTTGTGGGTTTTGGTTGTTTTGTTTTTTAATTATTTTTAAGTTTTCTCTATGCACATCCACAACCAGCCAAGGCTATCCATGCCAATGGCTCAGACACAAGTACGTACACATGTGCAAGGAACTCTGGCATAGGTAGTCCTTTGCATTTTTAAACTCTCTAATAGGTATTACTATTTTTAATTTACAGAATGAGGAAACTGAACCTCAGCGAAAGAAAGTAACCAGCTCAGTGTCACACAGCTTCCCATTGGCACAGGCAAGATCTGAACCCACGGATTTCTAACTCCAAAGTTCATCTTCTCTGTTCTTCAGGACATGATCAGTGTCTCTGCTACCCAGCACCTTCCCTTTGTTGCTAACAGTTCTTGCAGGGGCCACTGCTTCCAATAAACTTAATCATAAAAATAAGTAATAACTATGATAAATGTGTTACTGAGAAGCAGCAGAAGCCACAGCAAGCAGGCCTATCTAGGAAACCTGGAGGGAAGGGAGGGGAAAGGAGGGGGAGGGGAGGGAGGGGAGGGCGGGAACCTGGCTCTGCTGCAGCCAGGCCCCATCCTGGACCTCGCGCAGCCCGTGGTTGTGGAAGGCAGCAGGTCCCACCAAGACCACAGCATCAGAAATATCGATAATGTGCTCTAGTAAACAAGCAGGAGATGACTACACTATTTTAATTTTCCCTTAAAAGAGTCAATCTAACATCATTAAGACTGACATTTACATGCTAATTGAAAAAGCAATGTTCTCCTGTCTCTAGACAAGTTTTTGCATGTTAATTAGTTCTGGGGATAAGAAGAGCAGCTTCGAGGATGAGGTGTCAGAGGCAAGAGGAAGATAAAAGGTTATGGCAGAGGCATAATTAAATTAGTAGGCTTCAAGAGGTCCAAAAAGAAATCAGCCATCCTTTGGGATGCAAATTCATACTGCCTCTTTCAGGAAGAGTGCATTTTAATGAAAGGTCCAAAATACAGATTTCCACCTTCAGTACTCTTTTAATGTAGCGCCTTCATCACAGATCAAAATGACTTTTACCTGAACAGTAACTGACGGACTCATAAAGGCTGTCAATATAAGAGACAGAGGCCTGCTGCCTCAAAGCTAATAACCCACAAACACATGCCGAATAATCACAAAGGACATCAACTTGATTTTTTAAACAACAAACTACTTCTTTCTAAAGGAGTCATGAAAATTAGTATAAACCCACAAACCACAGAACCAGAAGGATATTAGGATGAATGTTTTATGAATCAGGTTACCTCTAAACGTAATTTTAATAAAGTAAACATTTAAATTGCTACATTCATATCATACTTATTAGGATCATAATTTGTATTGCACAGATTTTACTGTGTGCTGTGCCATTCTTCATATATGATCTCAGCCCCAGGAGATAGATGAATATAAATTTATTTGTGATATAGATGAGAAAACCAAGGCTCAGAAAATGAGGCTTAATCGAGGTCACTGAGTTAAAAGCAGTGAGATCATGCATGTCTGGAACCATCTCCTAAGTTCAATGATCTTCTCACACTACTATATTATCTTTCTTCTATTTTATTCAGTTGCTGATAGTCCCTGATAATAAGCATGTAACTGCTAGGATACTGCTGAGTATTCAAAGGACATAAACACCTGGGAAAAAAGCATAATTTGAATAGGCTAAACAGGGTTTTCTGTTTTTGCTCTTATGCAAAGGCCCACTCAAGTACAAAAGTATACTAGTTAATTTCTTTATTATACTGACTTATGTTCTATAAATATATGTGATGAAAGATTATTATTTAAAGAGTAGCACTTTCTAATTAATAAGAAAAACAAATGCACTGAGCAAAAGCTATGAACAGGCTATTCCTAAAAGAGTTATAAGTAGTCAAATGAAAATGTAATACAAAATTCACTAGTAATACAAAATTCAAATTGAAAAAGATACTAAAAATGTGTATGTGTGAATGTTGACCACGCTGCTTCTAACAATGAAACAAGATAGAAACAACTTAAATTCACAACACAAAGGGGCTGATTAAATATATTCCGGTACACATAAAATATTCCGTAACATTGAAAACAATTATGCTGAAAGCCAGTGGTGGTAAACTGGTCATAGTGGCACACGCCTGTAATCCCAGCACTCCAGAGGCTGAGGCAGGAGGATCATTGCAAGTTCAAGACCAGCCTAGGCTACAAAGTGAGCTCAAGGTCAGCCTGAACTGCACAGCAAGACACTGTATCAAAAAGACCAAAAAACAAAAAACACAAAAAAGCCAGTGGTGGTGCACACCTGTACCAGGCACAAGGACTGCTGTAGGTTCAAGTGAGTTCAAGGCCAGCCTAGAATAATAGCGAGACATCATCTTGAACAACAAAACAAAACAAAAATTATGTTAAAATTAAATAAAACGTAAACACTAGGTGAATGAAACAATACCCAGGTAAATTTAAATAAATTCCCTATACTTGAGATGAAGGCTTAACACTATAAAGACATCAATTCACCTATATATTTGACTATAAAAGAATCTGATTCATAAATTCAAAATAATCTGTCAAAAGCCCTTCAAATCTAAGTTTATAAAAACTAAAATGATGATTTTAGGCTTTATTTAGCAATAGGAAAGGTCAAGAATATTTACACAGGCAAAAGAGTTAGTCTCTAGTTTATCAAGTTATAGGACCAAAAGCACAGCAGCACAAGGGCAATAAACCAATGGACAAGACAGAGGGCTCAAAGTTGGACCACTCGTATATGGACACTTGATTTATGAAAAAGGAGTAATGATAGAACAATGAGAAGTCAACAATCTTTTTAGATAACCACTATTTGAGCAACTATATACCAAATTGAAATAAAATTAAACAACACTAATTTCTACCATTCAGAGCACAGGTCTAAGTTAAAAGAATAAAGTTGATAGACAATAACGTAGGATGATATCTTAATGACCTTGGAAATAAGCAAAAGTTATAAAGCATAGTCAAAAAAGCACTAACCACAAAGAGAATGAACGACATTAAAATTGGGAACCTCCACCAACACAATTAAGAGAAAAGTAAAGGCAGCCACAAAATGGGAAAAGAGATTTCTAACAACAAATGAACTTACATCTAAAATGTAGGGGTACAGATAAATAAGAAAAAATCTGACAATTCTTTAAGAAAGTGCACAAAAGAATTAAGCACTTCAAACCCACACCTCCCAAAGATAGCCAACTGGTCAATAAATCTGTTTTTGAAAGCTTTCAATCTCCTTGGCTAAGAGAAAAATGAAAACTAAAATCACAAGATACCATAACATATCTACCAGATGGAATAAAAACAATATGATGACAATACCAAGTATTGCCAAAGATGTAAAACAATAGGATCTAACATATATTGAGGATGCAGTTGTAAATTAGTACAATAATTTTAGTGGCAACCCGTAAAGTTGATATGAACTTCTAATTCCATCTCTAGACAGGCAAACAGACAATTCAAAAATCTGCATGTGTGCCAAAGCTATGTACTGGAAGGTTAATACAGCAGCCTTTTTTATAACAACTAAAAAATTCTAATGGTCATCAGTAACAAAATGAGTAAATATCATGGCACCTTCTTTTAGTGGAAGATTCAGTAATGAAACATGAATGGAAAAGTAATACACATTAAACTGAAATTAGATGGACCTCATAAATAAATGCATGCTAAGTAAAATAAGTCAAAAACAAAAACCTAAGTACAGTCATTTACATAAAGTTCAAGAACAGAGGGTATGATGTTATAGTCAAAACAGCTATCAAATATAAAAAAAAAAAAAAAAAAAACAGCTATCATCTCTGGTGGGAGAAGGAGGCCACGGCAGCTTCTGAGGCTACCGGGAATGTTTATTGGCCTCACTAACGGTTACAGGGCTGTCTTCACTTCTCGTTTACTCACTGAGATGGCGTAACACACCTAGGACCCGTGCACTTCTCTGCTCGTATTGCCATACTGCTGTGAAATATTTTAATCTATGTTCACTGGCTCGGAAGCATGTCCAGGACACACTAAGTGGGAAAATGATCACTCAGAAAAGTATATAATTCTCTTTAGAGACAGTATAAACATTTTTCCCCCCAGAACCCCAGGAGCACATGCTAGCAAAGTACTATAACACTGAGCTACATCTCTAACCCAATGAGCATCTTTATTAAACCCATTTAGGACTGGAGCTTGCTCAATTTCAAAAGCTAATGGAAGTGAGGATTCTTTAAAATCATACACATTGTTGACTTGGCACTGAAGATTTCAGTGCTTGCTGACTAGCACTCTACATCATCTGCATGAATCATCTATCTTCTCTATTCATAATCCAGCTTCTCCGTTTTCAGTTCTGGTTTCTTTTAACATGAAATGAAAATTTAAACATGGGAAGCAATACGAATGTCAAATCTTTCATGACTTTTAACATTTCTTTTCAAATCTTTCACAATTATTCCACCCACTCTGAATTTCAAAGCAACTGTTTTAAAGAGTCACCTTTACCACATTTCACTAAATCATTAAATCTAATTTTACTGAAGACAATAACCCTATTTTTACACTCAGCTTTCATTGGTTTATAAGCTCAAGTGGCATACATAGAACTAAGGAAAAAACAAATAGATCTTAGTAAAAACACAACTTTAGATGGACTGAAGAGAAATGTGTTAACCCTCAAGAGTATATCTAATATATACATACTTAATCCTTTACATAAGAAATGTGGAAGGGTAAGCTAGGTACAGTGGAGCACGTCTGTAACTGCACACCCTGTGGAGGCTGGCAATAGGACTGCAAGTTCAAAGCCAGCCTAGGCCTAGGCAAGACTCTCTTAAAATTTTAAGAAATGGGGTAGGGACTAGGATATAGCTCAGTACAAAGACCTGGGTTCAATCTCTAGTACCAAAAAAAAAGGGGGGGGGAGGTTTATCACAGGTGTTTCTGGTGATGTTTAATTTGACTTGCTTGTGTTTATTTCTTCAGAGAATTTGTAGTGATTATATTAAAAAAAAAAAAAAAACATTTCAAGGTCAGGCATGGTGGTGCACTCCTGTAATCCCAGCACTCAGGAGGCTGAGGTAGGAAGTTCATTGCAAGTTCGAGACCAGCAGTGAGCCCAACGCCAGCCTGAACCACACAGTGAGACTCTGTCTCAAAAAAAACAAAAATAAATAAATAATTTTAGAAAACATTTCAAAGTACAAGCAGCAGCTTGTCATACAAGCACTCTGTGACATCCTCTGGAATTAGTCTGGTGGCTGTTGGAAGTAGAGAACATGAACCCTGCCTTTTGCTGAGTGTAAAATATGATAACCAAGGATTTAAATTAAATAGGTCAATATTGAGCTGAATGCGGGGGTTCATGCCTGTAATCCCAGTGCCCAGGAGGCTGAGGCAGGAAGACCATTACGAATTCAAGACTAGACTGGGCTACAAAGTGAGTTCAAGACCAGCTGGAACTGCATAGCAAGACCCTGTCTCAAAAAGACAAAATAAATAAGTAACCAGGTCAGTATTCGAATCCCAGCTCCACCATTTACTAACTATACGCTTAGGGATGTGTCTACTCAAAACAGATTTCACATCTATAAAAGGGAACTAGTGCCGCTCTCCACAAACAGGTGCTGAGGACAAATGTGATGCGTGTAGGATTGAAAGCTCTAAGCACAGCACCTGACGCACAGTAAACTTCACTAGACAGTGGCTGAAAACACGGGACGGGTCTGTAACCGGGGAGACAGAACAAATGTCTGCACGACAGAACAAAATAAATGCAAGGCATCACAGCACAGCCTACTGGCAACAGGCTGAGGAAACACAGAGTGGAAAGAAAGAATGAGGGATCTAACGGGAAAGAGGCTCACTTCTTACAGAGGAAGTGGCTCAAATTAAGGCTTAAAGGAACCGAAGAATATAGACCAGTAGTTTAAAAGGAAAAGTACATGAAGAAATCCTAAACAAGTTAGCTGGGATCATTTGCCCATATGGCTGGAACTTGGAACTACAGAAAAACGTGAAGAAACCAGGTCCTCTGTAAATGTGAGATTTGATGTTTGGAGGGCACAGGCGACAGGCTTCCTGCCCAGGACCAGATGGAAAGGACGAGGTGGCACACATGTACGAAGAAGGAACCGTGGAACTGTGTCCAAGCCCTTTCGAGTACCATTACTTGAAACACAAGTCCTTGATGTCTGACTTGAGCCGCTGTCTCCAGGAACACCACAGGGCTTTAATCAGCAAATCGTCCTTTGCATCCTGGGCACTGTGCTGGGCACTGACAGCTGACAGATGAATGAAACAGTTCTCTGCCTTCTGGGAGCTTACCTTCTAGAAGGCTTGATTCTCCACCTTTCAGCAAAGGGTAGCCGATGCCAATGACATCTAAACGTCCATCCTCTGAGAGGTGGGTAATACTTACAAAGGAGTCACACGTGAGCATCTTCACTAAGACAAGCTTCACCTTGTCAAACAAGTTCAGTTTGGCCTTGGCCAAAGGTAGAAAAGAACTAGAAAGAATAATTAGGAGCTTTGCCAAATTCAATAAACGAACTGCAGACTGCAGACACCAGCCAGAGAAAAGTCCCAGGGTGGCTGGACATCAAATCACATGATACGGTCCAATGGGAAATTAAAAAAAAAAAAAACCATATATATATATATAAAATTATTGGTCACAAATTTGGAGTCTTTTAGCTTTTGTTTTAATCAGAAAAAGCAAGGTCTTGCATTATACTAAGTATTCCCTATGGCATTCCCATCATTAAAAGATTGTACATTTTTGAACTACATCATACACAGCAAAAAACACTGATTAGGCCTGGGTAGTGGGCAGGGCACGGAAGACACAACTCAGCGGCACAGCCTAGCTGCTAAGCCAGGCCCCTGAATTGTAAGATTCACCAGGGAAGGCTTCTGGGAAAAGAGTCTCAAAGTCTTCCAGAGACTTAGTAAATTGGCTGGTGTAAGCTGTCAGAGAATGAACAATGACAAGCAGAACAAGCAGATGTTTTGAGTTTCCCATATTTACTAGCTATCCTCCCAAAATTATGTTTCTTGTATAATGCTTTTTACCTTTTAAGGGAATGTCAATTGCTATCACTTTCAAAATGTCTCTGTTAATGCTCCTCAAACTATACCTCCAAGGATAAGTGGCTGCCGTTCCTCAATCTGCACCAAGGTATCCTGCTAAAATCACACATGGGAGTCCTAGACTATTTCACAGAAAAGAAGTTCCTAAATGAAACATTCTCAAAGTATTTTCCCCATAATTCCCTTCTTGAACTTGTGGCACTAACCAGTGTTTTTCCAAAGAATGAAAAAAAAAAAAAAAAAAAGGACAAGGGAAAAAAACAAATTTCACTGGGGGAAAAATGAGAAATGGCTGATCATTCTCAGCCCATGCCACAGTCTGGATCGAAGGGCTCCTCCAAAGGCCCTGTGTTGAAGGCCTGGTCACCCTGGCTCACTGCTGGGAGCTGTGAAGTTCTAGCACAAAACACCACTGAGCATAATACCATCCTCTAAGTGCCTGAGGGTTTAAAGTTGCTCACATTCTGGCCACTAATGTTTGAATCAGTGCAAAAGCAAATATTTCAAAAAGAAAAAAAAAACTGTAACAAATCTCACAGATGTATTGCACTCCCCTAAGAAGTTAGACTGCACAGCTATGCACCCAACAGGAAAGCTGACCTGTTTTGTTTTGCTTTGCTTTGTTTTGTTTAGCTTGCCTCTTCTTTCCTGAGTTAGCACTGAGAAAGGATGGCATTACCCATGGGAGGGTTTATAAGAAATGAGTCACAGCACTGACTCTGGAAAGGGGAACCCAGAGACTGGGCACTAGAGTAGAAAGGAGACCTTCGGCCTCTGTAACTTGTGCACACATGTGTAAGCAGTACAAAATCAGTGAATTTTAAATGTTAACACCGGACACTGAATAAAGGTCTGTATATCACATAAGTATTCAAATAGTGGGCTGAGGGTTTAGCTTAGCAGCATAAGTTCCTGCTTGGCAAACTCGAGGTTGTGAGTTCGATCCTCGGCACCAAAAAAAAAAAAAAAAAAGTATTCAAATAGCTGAAAGCCAAGCCTCAGAGCCCCTAGGGTCTTTATGACCTCTCAGCTCTTCCTGCCTGACCACCCCTTTCTCTGAATGTCCACTGTTCTCATCTCCATAACTGAGTTTGCAGTTACATCTAACATTGCTGATTACGAGTTCAAGCAAGCCCAGCATTAGCCAGGCACGGTGGTATGCACCTGAGAAGGCTGAGACAGGAGGATCATTGCTAGTTAGAGGCCAGCATGGACTATGCAGTAAGTTCAACACCAGCCTAAACTACATAATGAGACCCTGTCTCAAAAAACCCCCCAAAGAGAGATTCAGGTATATATCTCCAATGGACTTCAGAACCCTGAGAGGCAAGAAAAAAGACCTGAATTCCACGCTGCTCTGCACCCATTCTAGATTAACACATGGATCAATCACTTGACTAAAAGACAGCAGTAGCAGAAACCAATCAGGAAGTCCCTGGTTACCTTCATGTAGGGTATACTGTGCCATGATGCAAGGAGAGACAAGACTGTCACTTTAAAGACAATGAATCCTTTCTTTAGCTCCAAAAGGGTTCCAAGTTATTAACCTTTTCAAATTTATTTTAAGCTTACTGAACTTTTACTTTCCGCCGAGTTGGATCTTTGTTTCAGGTTTTTATTGCAGTAGGGTAGTGTTTCCTGTCCGGCTGGGAAGAAGCAAAGCACAAAAGACAGCAGAAAAGCAAAGCTCATCCTCCAAAAAGACACTGAAATTTTCCGAATTCATAGTGTTCATCCATCCCTCCTTGATATTAAAGCATGGGCAGAATTTTTCTGAAAATCAGCAAGAAATCCATCAGGATATACTGAGCATTAATAATAGAGAATTATTTAATAGAGAATTAAAATTGTGAAAATTACTCAGAATTTTTGCCACAGAATGAAACTGGTGCTCATAATATCAACTTGGTCACAGTGAATTTTGCTGAAAATAAGCCAGATGGTTCCTACTAGACAATGCAACCCAGTGCTGTATTAGAAGTGGACTTAAAAGGGCTGTAAAGGCAGAGTGTGTCCTATAAGCTGTATCCTCCAAGGGGTGGGGATCCAGGCCCCGAGACCCCCTGGCTCTCTGCACCAGGAAATCTGTCCTTCCTCCACTGTCTCTAACTCAGTAGGTGGTCACTCCACCCACCCAACTGTTTGGGTTCCAAAACAGGGGATCATCTTTGACTCCCTTTGATCTCACTCCCCACTTCCTGAAAGGAGCCAATTCTCATAGCAGCACCCACAGTCACCCTCCTTTAAATCACCATCCTCTCTCATCCAGATCACTGACTGATCTCCCCAGAAGAACCCCCTACCCTGTAGGCTACACACAGATGCACAATGACCTTCTCAAGAAGGAAAACAAGGTCACATCACTCCCCTCAAAACACTTCCCAGGATAATCACTATAAATCCAAAGTCATATTAGAGTCACCTGGGGAACTTTTTAAACACTCTGATGCCTGGATCCTACAGTGAAGATTCTGATTTTACTGGTCTTGTGCATGGCCTGAGCCAGCCAAATGATGACACTGTGCAGCCAGAACTAAGGACACTGCCGCCTACCTGGCCTCCTCTCCTACCACTTCTGGCGTTGTTCAAGAAGCCCAACCACAGCGCTCCTTTCTCCCATTCACCGGCTCATCTGCTGCACGGCAGCTGCCAATCACCACTAAGGCCTCACTCAAATGTCACTTCCTCAGGGTGGCACCCACCTTGGGCGCAGTGCTGCCAAATCATCATCAGTACCAGCAGAGGCACAGGGTGAGGAGGAACCTCTCCCACTTGCCAGGTTAAACCGCGTCTGCAACACTGCTGGTGTTCGGTGGATGCTTGCTGCTGCATGAGTGAATGAATAATACAAAGGCCAGCAAAGGCATGAACTCTTAATTAAAAGTTAAGTTCCTACTGAGAAGCCATTACATGGCTGCTCTGGCTTGGCACACTGTGACAGTAGATATGAAATGACAGTGACAGTGGGGTAGAGCAAATTATATAAATCCTCCAACATCCACATAGACAAGGGGTGCTCTGAATCTAGTTCATTTTTCCACCAAACAAAAGCAGTGACTAGAAAGGTCACTCACCCAAATAAAACATGCCCAGGTAAAATAAATAATGAGCCTTCTAGACTCATAAGCCAAATCCCTAAAATCATGGCCTGACACGACGGACTTTGCATAACTGAACAGAAAGATACTGCTCTCCTGACCTACACTCCAGCCATACCAGGTAGGCTGGCCCTGTTCCAAACTGATGCCACTCATCTGCCATGTCTTTGCCTCCCCTTTACTCTAGAAATCTCACGTCTCTCCACATCTCTACGTGTCAAAATCCCAACCACTCTTAAAAGCCCAGAGAAAACCTGGCCATATGTGTCACACAGTTCCTAATCCCATCACTCTCAATTACTGTGCTTTTCCCCTTAGTGCAGAGACTTTTTAGCGATTTCTACACTTCCATTCTGGCTCTCTAAAATGCATCCGACAGCTGACTAGACTTTTAAAAATAAAATCCCAGCAGTATACTCTCTTTTCAACAATTTCCCACCGGACCTAGAATAAAACTCAATGCCTAAGATTCCAGCCCTCCTCCCTCTTGGCTTACTTTATAAGGAATGGCTCATTGATTTACTTGGCCTCACAGTTTTAGAGGGCCCAGTCCAATACTCTAGGCCAGTGGCCAGGCAGTACAAGGTGGCAGGCGTGTGGAGAAAGGAGCTGCTTTCCTCATGGAGACCAGGAACCAGAAACAGGAAGCAGGATCACAGACAAGCACCCAAGCCTTTACTGTTGTCCCACCTTAGGGCTATTATTAGCTAGGGGCCCAGGGCAACAAATGGCTCATATTTTCTGCTTTTCTGGGGGCCAGGCCTGCAGTTAGCAGGCTGACCTTGACAAACCAAACAATACCCTTGTTTGCCATGTCCTAGCATCAGATGGAGCAACCACCAAGGCAGTCAGCTCCAGATCAAAGTTTGTTTTGAAAAGAGCAAACTACCAATAATTTCCATTCCTGGAAATCCAATGAACAATCTCTGTTTTCCCCCACTTTTTTTTTTTTGAGACAGTGTCTAGCTATGCAGTTCAAGGCTGGCCTTGAGCCTATCTAGCCCCGTCTGGTCTCAAACTCTCATCGATCCTCCTGCCTCGGCCTCCCAAATGCTAGGATTACAGGCGTGCACCACCACACCCGGCTTCCCACACTCTTCCTTTGGCAATTTCTGTCTATTTATGTTAAACTCTCTGTGTGTTTACCTGCATTTCCCATTTCTTGTCTGTCTGGGATCAGTCTGAAGTCGGGAGCCTATAAATGAGTGGTACCAAAGGGAATTTTCAGTCAGCTCCTAAAAGGCGAAGTCACGGGCAACCGTGCTCCTTCCTATGCTGTAAGATGAGGCGTGGGTAAAGCCACACTGGGACAAAGGAAAAGAAGGAATGAGATGGGGAAGGCTCTCAACGAGCAAAGTGCAACTAAAGGGAGAAAAGAAATGACTTCAAAACAGCCAAATAATATTCTCTGGGCACCAGAATGAAAGATGAAGACAGAAAATAGTTTTCAACCAGTCACAGTTTTTCCTTTATCAAGTATTTAAGGGAGACAGGAAAAAGTTTGCACACTGTCAGGAAACCTAGGTGAAGGCTTTGTTTTTTCATGGATGCAGCTTTTTAACCATACTAGTGTTACTGTAATTAGTAACAGATACTTTTCTCCTGCTCCCCACTCCCCATGTGCCCCTCTACCTCTGAGCCAAGATTATATCAACAATTACTATTTCTGTGTTTTTTTTCCACTCTGGTTACATCATGTGCAATAAAAATAAACATATTTATAACCAGCAGGTTGTGTAACAAGATACCCTTCTCTGTTTTGCTGGTCCTCAAAACTTAAAAGAATAATAAAACACTCCACACCCCCACAAAATTGAATGTCTCAATATTCCAAATTCCTAGTAGACGGTTTCTGAGTTCTCAAATTCCTGGAAACCTATAAGGATAGCTCAGAAGAAACAAGGTGTCACAAAAGCACAATAAATAATGGCAGCAAAGTGGCTGTGAGAACTTAGTGGATTTCGTAAGACTTAGCTGTGGACAGTCCAAGCCCTAAGTTTCCACAATCCTCTTTCTTATTCTGTGCTAAAATACTGCCCTGAAACTGTATGCTCGGAGTTAAACTGTACCCCAGGGAGTCTAGTGGCGTTTCTAGATAGAAATGAATACAAAAAGGCATCAGGTTCAACTCTGTTAAATCTAAAATTAACGATAAAAATTCCATGTAAATTGAGTCACTAACAAACTGACTTGCTGACCAGTACCTTCATTTCACCTTCATTTCAACTCTGAAATACAAAGGCAATCTTATTTTATTCAAAGCTGCCACAAACTATAAAGAGCTGTAGGTATTTCAGCTAAAAGAAATGAGTCAATTTATATTTTTTAGCATCCTGTGAAAACTAGTTAGTCATTGATTTAGAGATTTGTGTTTACGTCCTTGGAAATTGTAGTGCTTCTAAGGAAGTCCCCAAATGTATCTTTGTTTAGTAAATAAAATAACAATAGCATGGGGCCAGGGATATAGTTCAGCGGCAGAGACCTGCCTGGCAAGAGTGAGGTTGTGAGTTCGATCCCTGGTACCAAAATAATAAAACAAAAACAAAACAAAATGACAATAGCAAAGGAGGAAAATCTCATGCTCGTTGCTAAACGTATATTCTGATAAATCTTTACATCTACATTCTCATCACAATACACCTGTAATTGCTTGTCCACGGGGCGGGGATCAGTTTTAATTCTGTAGGTGGCAGTGTGCCTTTGGAGCTAATTCAACCATAGTAGCAACAGAAGCAATGCGGATTCACAGACATACTTCCTCTCACCAGAACAAACGCAGGCTATGAACACACTTACTGCACTCCACTAACAGGGCCACACACCATGAAGTCTCTTAGCTCCACACCTGGTCCCCTGCTCGGGTCCAATCACACTTTCCTCTCTGATCTAAGCCTCTCTGACCCTCCCTCAAGGGGGTCACGGTATGGACTCTTCGACAGCTGCCCTGCTTCACCTTTGATGTCTACGATCCATTTTTCTACTCAAAAGCCAGAGGAATCTCCCAAAGCTGCCTCCAGATCACACTTGCCTACACACTTCCCTCCCCTTCCTTCCTTCCTCCTCCTTACAGCACTTTTCCAGCAGAAATGAAGGCCCTGGACAAACACTCCAATGTTTCATTCTCCTGCTCAAGCTCTCATAAGGACTGGATTACACAGCTGGTCTCAGAAATTGGCACATCTTTTTCCAGTGATAACCAACTACTTTCAAAATCTAGAATAGAAAAAATGTATGAATGATTAATAGCTTAGTTACCCAGAAGTCATCATTGAGCCTAACTTTCCAGAACACTACTGAGGAGAGCCGGAGATAAGGAAAGTGACCACAAGTCCATACACTAAAGTTCTCTCATATTTAGAAAACTTAATAAATTAGACACCTGACCCTGGGAGCTCCAGGGGCTGCAGTGCCAGCTGCACTGGAAAGTAAACACGAACAGCCTACCAGAGAGGAAAAGTCAGAGAAACTATGAAAAACACATGAGCATCAAAAAACACAATATATAGTCTTTGATATAATGGAAAAAGTCTACCAAGTGTTGGATGTGGTGATGCCATCCTGTAATCTTGTCACTGTGGAAAGCTGAAGCAGAAAGATTTCAAGTTGGGGAAATTTAGGAATTCAGTGAGACCTTGACTCAAAATCAAAATAGGGCTGAAGTTCAGGCTCTACAGAGGCATTGGGTTCAGTTGCCAGTACTAAGAAAAAACATAAAACCAGTCCACCAGGAGTAGACCCTAAATGTATCCATTGTATTAGAGCATCATATTTCCAAATGATACTGAAATAACAGGAAAAATGCTACATATTCCTAATGTTTTGTTGAAAGATAGGAAAAAATCACATAGTATGTTACAAACTTTCCAACCAAACTGGTTAAAGGGTTTTAAGTGATACTGCTTAAACAGTTCCACTTCCTGGGCTGAGGATGCAGCTTATCTAGCATGCTTGAGGCTCTGGGTTTGACCCTCACACAGATAAACAAGGTTACAATTCCTTCGATGGAAAATTCTTTCCGCCCTAATAATGGTACTAAAGTGAGCACATATAGTGACTGGCCAAGAAGTGAACGGAACTCCTGCTCAAGTGGAATCATTGCTGTGGGTGGGATGCTCAGTCTCCCAAGGGTGCTCAAGGCTTCTGCCTGCAGGGGTTGTAGAGGCTGTGCGCCCTCTCTGCATGGAGGTTCCCTGGATACGAGACAAGAAGAGAGGGTAAGGCTTTATGTTCTCATTTAGTTTTTTCCACTGGGCCTACTTCATCTTCTCCTATATATGAAAGCCTGCTGACTGCTTGGGAGAGCTTTGCCTTTCTTCATTTGGAAAATACTACTTAAGCATCTGCTGCATACGCGGCCCTAACCTAGATGATGAGGCTGAAGCACTGGACAACAAAGGCCCTGGAAGTGGCAGATGACATCAGCTCCACTCTTGGCCTTAAAGATCCAGCCTCCTCTCACTACTGGTGTGGTGACCCTCAAGGCCTCAGCATGCTAAGTGCCGGGACAGCTTCAGCCCAGAGGACCCTGATGACTTAGGCAGGCTCTGCTCCCTCGCACTGTGAGTCTCACAACAACTGTCATTTTCCTTTTAGTGAGGATGCTGTTTTAGAAATGGGAATACTCTCTAAACCATGCCTTAATTAGCCTTAACACCATGGAAATACCATGGAACCTACGGAGAGTCATCTCGAAATGTGTTAACAAGTCTTTACTGTGCATAGTAATAGGCATTTGAGATATATCTGAACAAGACAGAGAAAGACACCTGACCTGTGTCACTTTCTTGCGGGACAGTGAGACGTTCATTAAGCAATAAACATAAATTATTTACTGTTACAGATGGTGATTAATGCTTAACTACAAAAAAAAGTACACGGTAAAGGGAATAAAAGACGTGGGTGAAAGAGGTTGATTATGATTTTTTATTATGCTTTTTAAACTATGCTCAATATAGAAGTTTATTAGCTGGTATCTTTATCTTTTCTGCATAATTGTTCTAATGATGGATTTACTTGTGCTTAAAATCTGATCCATGCTCACCTAGTACCAATGACGTCCAATCTGTATCCCAACTCTGAAAATAATCACATTAGTCTTTTTTGAAATGATTCTCTATGTACCAGCAGAAAACAGGTTACTAAGGGCAGAAAGACAGTGTTCTGCAGAGCAAACTAAATGACATAAAGAGCCATTCAACCAGAAGAAACTAAAGTTACGATGGATGAGGCACATTGGCTGTGAGCCCTGGACTCTTTAAACTGGCTGAGCAGGGGTCCAAATTATTAGGGCAAAAGGGGCTGTGACTGTGGGGAGGTCAAGAGCAGACATGCAGCTCTGGGAGGTCCCTCAAGTTTACTTCTTATTTATTTCATTTATTTTATGTTTATTTATGATATATATGTAATATATATATATCTGCAATATATATAATATAATATAATATAATATATATATAATATATATAATATATCTGCAATATATATATATGGCAGATACAGACAGAGATGCCACCAGGTAAGTTCAGTGGGAGATTTTCCTGAGACTGACCTAGAATTCATCAGGATTGTTTATATTGAACTTCTATAGAGAGAAATGCTTCTAGAACCTCTTCAATCAATGTACGGGTTTCCTGTAAGTGGAATTTTGACCTCTGTGTCACACTGTAATTCCTTTTATTGTGACATCTAGATGTTCCCATTCAGAAATTACATGGTAGTATATAATTAGGTAATTTGGATAGTAAAACTTACATCCAGTAAACTAAGGACTTTACAGAATTTAAATATTAAAGAGGGGTCAGGGATGTAGCTCAGCAGCACAGCGCCTGCCTGGCAATCATGAGATCCCGAGTTTAATTCCTGAGTATCAAAAACTGAAAATAGTAATATGAAGGTGTAGTTTTTTTCCTGAATCCAATGTTTTTTGCATTTATTGTTTTTTATACAATTTAGATATACATAATAACCATATTCATCATAGAGAGTTTGTACCTGTATATGACATATCTTGACTCCCTGTAATTTTAAAAAGTTAAAAATATAGTTCACATACATATATATAGCGAGTACATGTCAAAACTCGTATCACAAACTACACGCCTGTAAGCTCAGCACTCAGGAGGTTGAGGCAGGAGGATCACTGCGAGCTCAAGGCCAGCCTGGGCTATAAAGTGAGGTCAAAGCCAGCCTGAACTGCCTAGTGAGACCCTGTCCCAAAAAGACAAAAAAAAAAACAACCCTCATATTCATATCACTTATTCATGACAGCAGCAGGGTTACAAAGACCCTGATACACACAGTTGTTGTTCTTTTTTTAAGACTTCTCGAATAAGATCTACAAAACAGGGGGATACACAAAACAGATTAACAGTCTATACAGCAATAAAACATGAACTTTGGGGTCATCTTTTCTGTCTTCCAGAAATATCTGTATTGTATAAACTTCTAATTTCAACAGAACATGGATACCAATTAATAGCAAATAAAACAAAGCTACAGTCTCTCCAGAATCAGATGTGCCTCGTACACAAATATGGCTTTGAAAGGTTATGCCTTTTCTATTATATTAGCAAGTTTCAGACCATTTATCTTATGTGAATAAAGCCAACTCAGTTGACTGTAATAACTGTGCTTGTATTTCCCAGAAGAACTCACCAAATTAAACAGCCAAAAGAGAGGCTAGATCTTAGGTTCAGATGTCAGATTAGTGCCCCCAAAGTTCCTTTCCCTCCCATTATTAGTTCTATGCTAAACACTGACTTTAGGTTCTGAAGTGCCCTCCTCAGGCAACAATCTGCTGACAAGAAACATGACACATTTGTTTTCATATGCATCATAGAAGTCCAGCAGACCCTGCTCCTAAAGGTTTGTTTGTCCACATAACAAAAGTATACTGAGTACTTCTTATGTCCAGAAGCTTGTATCAGACCAAGTCCTACCACTGCCAGTAAAGAAAGCCCCTAAAGGTCATGCAATAAACAGATACACATAAAAACATCTCTCACAATTCCAATCCAGGAGGGAAAAACACTTAAGAGAAAGCACACCAACGCTGCCAGCCAA
>PVJX010019598.1:0-14195 GCA_004027295.1 Dolichotis patagonum | reverse complement strand
TCAGGACTGGCCCCTCTTCCCTTCGCTCTCGAAGTTCCAACAGTACAACCTTCTGACAGGTCCTGGGACACACTAAGCTTCAATCCGTCCTTGGCCTTATGCACTTGGTGGCTTCTCTATATAGGATGCTCCTGGCATGGTGAACTCCCTCCCTCCGGTTCATCATTCAGCTGTCACTATCAATGTCATTTCCGCACAAGACCTTCCCTGACCACTCGCTTTCAAAGAGCCCTCACCCACATACCCAGACCCCATTATTTTTGAACGTATCATTCTCATTTGTTTCCATGACAGCAGGGATCTTATCAAAGCCACTAACCATCACCAGAATGGTGCCCAGTATTTATTAAGCATTTAATATTATTGGAAGAATGCATGTAGTTGATAAGAAGAATAGGACCCAGGCCAAAGCCTTGGAATAGAGGCTTCTTGAAACAGTTGCTACTGTCATCCTTGGAATGTCCCTCAGATGCTGCTTCCATGGCTGCAATGGCTTCAGGTAAGCCCCAAAGATACCTGTTTCTAACCAACTCCCAGAAGAGACTGGAGGCTACTCTTTCTTCCAGAGACACCCAAGTCCCATAGTTTACCAGAGCCAAAAGCAGGTCCCAAGGGGGAACTAGACACCCACACTGTGGGGCTTTCACATCTCTGCAGATCACTCCCCAGCAAGTTGCCATTCTTGTCCCCCAGGGAGCTTCTCTCCTCCTGTCAGTCACGTGACATCTCCACTGGGATAGACAATGAAACACCCACTATTGTAGGAAGCAAACGGAGGGGTGTGTGTGTTTCATTTTACAAGTGGAGCGTACCACCTGAGGCCCCACAGCTAGAGGACAGCAAAACCAAGACTGAGACTGCAGTTGTAGAGCTATGTCACTGTGGCACCGTGTGGTGACCTCAAGGGCAGCTTTGAAAAAGAGTAGGAGAGGGGAAGTGAAATGCCACCTGACATCACTGCCATGCTCCCGCACCAGCACTGGAAGGGAAAGGAAAAGCGAAGGGGAGGAGGAAAGAAAGGGGGGAAATCACAGGGAAAAAGACAGCCCCACACCTACTTTTCGCCTCTTGTGCTGACACCCGCATAGCACCTGTCCCACCTGCGCCACCTGAACCTTCTCTGTCCTGCAGGCCTGCAGAGCCCCGTGGCTCTGACTCTGCCTGTTGGAAACGCTCCCCTCCTGCTGCAGTGCCACAACAGGACGATGGCTTGCTGGACAGGAAGAACAGGAATTCGATACATTTGCCCATATAATATCATACATTGTGGTTAGGGTTCATAATACCAGTAGAGATTCACTTTAATAGAGATTCACTCATGTGAAATCCCCAACGCTCTGAAAACCCAGTGTTTTTTCATAACTCATCTGACCTGACCTGACCTGCTCAGGCCTGGATTCCTTTGGTGACAAAACCTGACCTGAGCTGACACGAGGCTATTTATAGTTTTTATTTATCCTGCTGAGTGTGAATATTCATCAGTCTCACTGCAGAAATATTAATGTGTTTGATTATAGGATCCCGCTCCAGACCACACTGTGTGGTATGTAATAACTGGTATAGGCACAATGTTATCCTTCCTCAAAAAAAGAAATCTGAATGCAGTAAAATATAGCCTTAAAGTCTTTGAACACAGAATTGTAGACCTGTATTTACTCAGATCTGACCTCTCAGCCCTTGGATTCATCACAAATTTGAAATGAGTGTGTAGACAACATCATTTCTGCAGGCAAATATATTCATCTCAAACAAGCAACCTGAAAATTAACTTTGCAATACCACAAATTCCTGAGTTGAAACCTAACTGTATAAAAGTATACAACAAAAATTTCTTCATAATAAAAGGTTTTCATTTTGGAAAAAAAGTGGGGGAGGGGATCAGTTGTCTTTCCCATCCCCACAGACTCTCCAGGGAAGAATCTTCAGCTTCCGATCTTCCTGGGTTTCTCTGCACATGCAGGAGCAGACTGGAAATATTAGAACAGCAACCAAGGGAAAGAGAGCTAGCAGAAGAAATCCTGTCATCTTGTGCATTTCGGTGTCTGCCAAAGTTATGTTTTTATGACTTCACTGCAATTCAAAGTTAACCTTTCTAGCAGAAGGAAGGCATTAAATGTCCCCTTTGCAATACAAAATAACTTCCAGGGAGAATCCCAATCACCTTATAACCATCATGTGAATACAATAAATCCTATAACTGATTATTTTTCTCCTGCTTTGTTTTGGCTACCAGAAAAACCAGGGCCAGATGTATAGCCTAGCTCTAACCCCTGTGATAAATTTTATGCTGTATGTTGTTTGCCTTAACCCTCCCTATCACAGCTTTATTATGTCTCCTAGCCAAATTTTTCTTTTTTCCTAATTCCTTCATGTGTTCATTGTAGTGTTGGTAGTGTTGGTAGTGCAGGTATGCGACTGTGTGTGTGTAAATGTCATTAATATCTTTTTGTAATAAGATGGAATATGGATAAATAAGTACTTAATAATGTGTGGGCAAGGATCTAGTCACTTCCAACTAGTAATAACCAAACTCTAATTCATTCTACTTAATTACAGATACTAAGCCATAATTAGAACTTTCTATCTCAAAATGCTTATGACCATCATTTGTTATATGAAAATACTCATAAACTAGGGAGAGCAAGAAAAGCATCTCGGCCATGCTGCACGCTGCAAATACACACGGTCACGGGAGAAATGTGGCTAAGGTCTCATCACCACATCCCTCCCGCATGCCGGGGAGGCACCAGTTTCAGGTGCAGCATCATTGCTGCCTTGGCCTCCGTCTCCATTCGGCAGACCCTGGGTCACTTCCCCATAGCTTGACAGCAGCAGATCCCCACTTCTTACCCCAGGCCTCTTATCCACTGGAGTTACTGACAGGGAAGTCCTAAAGAGCATTCATAAAACTCCCCTAAGAGCCAGATACTTTCTGTTTTACAACAGCGTTTTCACTAATTTTGAAGCACTAGGACTTTCCCGTGTGTAATTCATTCTTCTGAACAATAATCCAGTTAAAATTTCCGAAAGAAGAGCTAAATGTACAATTTCAGTAAGAGTGTCTGACTAGCATATTGCTCTGGGTTAAGAAAAAAGAAGGAAGGTAGAAGGAAGGAAAGAAAGAAAAGCAAGGAAGAGAGGGAGAAAAAATTGTGAAAGAAGAACGCCTAGAATTCAGACATGACAATCAAGTTTTATAACCATGAATTAGGATATATAAGCATGACTACCCTCACCTCCCCCTACACTAAGCTGTAAGGACCTGCAGCTGCAGGAGAAGACGCAGTTTACATGTGCCCTACAATCAGGAGGTTACAAGTGCATTTTAGGTGTAAGTGGTAGTGAGGTAGGGGGACCTGGTCTCTTACTCAGGAGTAGGTTCTAGTGTAAATACATTTAAATAAGAACACTCCAAGGGCAAAATCAGGGTACAGATGAAAATCATTCTTTTTAAGATGCAATTATTATTATTACATCATTTTGGTACTATAAGTTGACTTCTTTCTGATGCAATTCTATTCTGAAGAATTGGGGAAGATATTACAGGGTAGCAGTTTGAGTTTTTCAAAAAGTAACTTATGATGAATGCTTATCATTGTATTAAACCTTTAAAAAAGTATTTATAGGCCATGTTTGGCATTACATGGGATGTGAATTTAAATTTTAAAAAACCTTGGAAAATTTTAATCACTAAAATGCTGAAAATCTGTTTAAAATGTGTATGGCTTCTACCATTACAGTAAAGCTATACCTAAAGGGATGTGATAAACAAAACTCTAAATATATACCACCAAAAGTCCCATCTCCTGGTTACTCAATCAAGCAGTTAACTGGGTAACCACTGTGAAGGGACTTTTTGTGTGTAATTATGGTGACTAATCAGTTGATTAGAGAGATTAAGCTGTAATACCCAAGTGAGCTCAAGGTTATCATGTGAGTTCTTCAAAGGCAAAAGAAGAAACAGAAAGAGAAGGCATGGAGCTTTCAAGGGGGCAGGCAGCCTCTGGAAGACCCCTAGCTAACAGCTAGCAAGGAAACAGGTCCCCTTCCACCTGGAACTAAATTCAACCAGTGAATGAACCTAGAAATGAATAATTTCCTAAGAACTACAGGGAAGGTACAGACCTACCACTACCTTGATTTTGGCCTTGTGAGGCCCTAAGCAGAGACCCAGAGAAGCCAAACTTCAGACCCACAGAAAGTGAGAAAATAAGAGGGCAGTATTGTAGGCCACTAACTTTCATGGCAGCAATAGAAAACCAATACAAGGAGTAAAGCAAAACTGAACACTTATGAGTCTGTTAAACTCATTTATGTTTATTTAATGATTTCAGCCAAACCAATTATACAGAAATCAAAAAACACTACATAACAGGTCAGGATATGTGAAATCATCAAAAAAATTTTAAAATAAAAAATCTGCCAGTATAAGTTTTTCTTGCATAATCTTAAGCATTACCTTAAAATCAGAAAATCTGCGATTGCTTATAAGCATTCGGAAGATTAGTTAAAGCATAAAGCAAAGATCTTGAGGTCAAACGTGAACACAGGACTAGAACTCTCTGGTCACAGTCACTGCACCACCCTGACTAAAACATATGGAAAAGAATAATTTTAGACTATTATTTAAAGAACAATTACACAGAGAATTAAATGTAACATAAGGAATACAATTGGAATAATCAGAGGTCTGCAGCAATGGAATTGGCTGCCTCAAACAGCGGCCAGAAATGTAAAAAAGATCCTGAAAATTTTATAGAAATTGTGACCTAAATGACCTCTACACCATTGTCCACCTCCCACAATCTGTGGTTCCATCGATGTAGTAATCGAATTCTGGCATTCCCAGACTTCTAGTTAAAAGACTGTCGTTCTGAAGGCCACGTGCGTTTTATGATCAGGTACCCACGATGATTCTCACGGCAATACAATTTATTAGCATTGCAACTGTCTAAACAGGAACAACACACAACATGCTGAAATGAAACTACGTTATAAGGCCAGGCTTTGCAACCCAGGCTGCAGGACTCCGGGTGGCCTGCTGGGCTGAGCCGGAGCTGAATATGGGACAGAGGCCTGGGCAGGCGCCTGCACACAATCATTCGTGACCCTGGATGGCACAAACACCTGACTCCAGGATTTGCCCCTTGCAAATAGAAGACCAGCTCATCACACACAGGACAGTTCCCGGGAACCTGCGCAAGGCTTTACCAAAGCCGGGAGGCGGCTGTCGTGAACAAACGCCAGGTTTCCCAGTATGCAAGTGTTTGTGCAAGACTCGTGTTTCGCTCAGGTTCAGGTTGGGTCGGGTTATTTCCTTGGCTGTAGACCAGGAGGACGCGCTGAGGACCTTTCCCTCGGGTCACGATGGACAATGCAAAGAGTGCTCGCTCGGCTTCGGAGCGGGCTCTCACTGGCCGGCCGCTCTGCGCTCTGCCCGGAGGACGCGGAGTCCGGAGCGCGCACACGAGCTGGCTTATCTACAGCTCGAACAGCGCCGCCGCGCTCGGCTCGCCAGTTCCTAGAGAAGCGATTCCGAGAAAAAAGCAAGAGCCCGGTTCCCTAGAAACATTAAATTAACACAAGGGATCTGGAAACGAAACAGCAGATGCCTGAAAGCCTTCCCCTGGACGGTTTCCTGCCTTCTTGGAAAATCTTTGCATTAAAATAGATTGGATTACCCTGCTCGGCCAGACGCAGCTCGAGCCCTTTCTCTGGGTCGATAGGAAAGCAGAGTTTGCCATCTTTTAAAAGGTTTTCCTTTTCCGAGGTGGTGGAAGAGCGCCTTTGGGTAGCTGATGTCTGCAGGGACCCGAGGCCCAGCTTTCTGCATCACAGTGGAAAACTTTCCACAACATTGACTTGCAAATCGTATAACCGGAATCGTGCTGGGCGAAGCAGAAGGTGCAGCAACTGCCCGAGCACCGAGAGTTCGGAGTCTGATTCCCGTCTCTGGAAAGAACCCACAGAGTTTTAATCCCCCTCGTTTTGCTAAAAAGAAAATAGCATTTTTATTCCTAACCCTACTTACTTTGACCAGCTATGAGTCTACAACAGAATAAAACCACCTAATTGCATTTCCAGAGTCACGAGCAGAAGCAGAATGGCTTGTAATATTTAATCAGCCTCCTCGTTCTAAACTCCACGAACTAACCTTCATTGACCCGTACTACATACTTGGTAAATGCAAACCATGATTAAGAACTACACAGTTTATGAGCAGTGGGCCCTGAGCACTATATTCCAACGCCCTGGCATCTTTCTTTCATACTGGGATTATTTTGGTTGCTGAGAATAAGCCCCGAAGCTTCCTACGAAGCATCAGGATTTTACAGAAGTGAAGTTTTTATTGTATTCACACCTTCAGCTTTTTTCCTCCCTTGACAATATTTATGGAGAGACTCAGATCTTTACACATTATTTTACCTGTGTCTGCTTTCTAGTAAATCAGAGAATAACCTGCAGTCCTCAAAGGATTCGAAGCTTACCCCAAACTTGGAAGCACAAGATGGGAGAGAATACATTAAAAGATTCTCTAAACAAAAATAAAATTAAAGATCCTTTCCCAAGTATAAAAGCAACAAAACTCATTTTAAAACTATGCAGACAAAATCATTCCGTCTGTAATAAGGCAAGCCCACAGTTCCATTAGAACAGCAGCCCCTAAGTGTTTCTGTTTTTATAACTCACAGGGGATACACAAGATCTGTCATTCCTCCCTGACGTGTGAAAAAAGAAAGGGCAATTTCATAGCAACTTCATTGCTTCTAACTTAATGGCTGGCCTCGAGGAAAAGCAAGTACGATTTTGAAAACGTGTTTATAAGAAAGCAAAGAAAAATGCAGCAAAAATTATTTGGCTGGCAGGCCGCAGAGAAAGCCGGAGTCTCAGGGCTCACCCACTACCAAGCTGTTTTAAAACTGAAAGTCGAACAGCTTTTAACAGGTAGCACTTTACACAACAGAATTATCAAATGCATACTTTTAATCACAAATAATACTTTATTTCTACTAGAAAATAACTCTAGTTACATAAAAAAAAAATAACTAAGCTGCTATGATGAGAATAAATAGCCAGATATTAGTCAATGCTGGCTGTTTAGAAAATGACCAGAGAATTTCAAAATGATTATGAATCATCAAGTGTAACCCCTTCCATTTGCTAGTTAAGTCTTAATGTCCAGAACATAGTTTTCACAAAAATATATTCTTATAGTCTTATTTTCATGTATTAATCACAATAGCAAACAAGACCAGTGGCAAACTCAGCTTTTTAAAAAATATTTTTTATTAAAAACAACCCTCTGGTAAACCACAGCATTATGGAAGATTATGGAAAATTAACAAATTTAACAATCCCCTTCCAAAACTTTTTGGAAAACAAAAACAATAGAAAAATGTGAATAGCTTACAACCCTCGGAATTCCTTTTACATAGTTAGTTGGTAATTTAATTCTGGCATTTCCTCCCAATTAAGTGGGAGAGAAAGAAAGAGAGAGACTGTGATTTAAATGCTGAGGAGAAAAAAATGTTATTCCCATTGAAGTTAAATATCTATCAAGTACCTGGTCTTGCTTGGAGGGACCCCACACCTACTTTACAATCATTTCTCAATGGATGATGTTATTATTAGTTAAAAATCCAAATCCATATATCCTGTTGTAAAAAAAAATGCATAATATTAAATATATTTTTTCCTTCTATATATTGTTGTATCTTTGGCCAAATTCCCCCAGTAATGTTTTAGTTTATGATTTGTTTCCTACAATAAGAAAGTTTATATATTATGTTAGAAAAATCAGTAAATGTCCTCTAAAGTTAGGTGCTCCAAAATAAATGATTCTAATGTTTTTATGAAAGCTCTCATAATTAAAGAATGTGACAGGTTGTGAGGAAGAAGATAAAAAGCATATTTCCAATAGATCAAAAGCACAGCTGTAATTACTAGCTCCCACAATGACTGTTAATGTTCTCCCTATAAAGTACAAGTTTTTGCATTAATGCAAAAGTACAAACTGGCTTATCTGTTTGTTTTTCTTCTTAATAAATGAAAAGTAATTTTGGGTGGGTGGTTTTTTATTTTCTTTTTTAAGATGAGAATGACTATTTTTAAAAACAGAATACTATTCTGAGATCTCTCCTTTTCCCCATTTCAAAGCAATCAATTTTATTTTTATTTGTCTTTTTGGATTCTTAAAATTTAATGCCATTGTCATAGCTCTGAGAACAAAGATAACAGAAACCACTTAGAGTAGGAAACAGACTTGATGCCTTTGATTATATTTTCTTAGAAAGATTTATATGATACTTAATCTTAACAGTCCTTTTTTTCTTTAAAGAAATCTTCCAGTGCCAATATAAACCTCAGTAGCTCAGGCAAACTTAGCCCATCAGCTTACCCTAAAAGCAATAATTTAATCAAATCTAAATAATACATCATATTAGTTTTGAATAACATGTACTTTCAATATATACTGTTAAGATAATGGGTACCAATCTAAATGTATATTGGAAATAAGTGGGATACACATTTTTTTAAAGGGGGGAGAAGTTACAGTAACCACAGTTCAGTCTCCTCTAGTCATTTGAGTGTAGGACAGACACGGTTAGCAAGGTTCTTGGTCAGAACAGCTGCCTGTCTGTCTGTCCATTCATTCATCCATCCATCCATCCATCCATCCATTGTGGCACCACACTGCCCACTGGGCCCTGACCACTGCCAAGGTCAATCAGAATATTTCAGCTCTAGCATCTCTTCAGAGTCAGATACCAGTGCAGGCTGCTGTGAGAAGAGGGAAAACGTACACGTATAAGTCTCTATTCCCAAACTCCCTGCATCGTTTCAAAGTCATACTTCACTAAGAGAAATTAGATTGGCAGAACCCACCAACAGCCTAAATGATCACTTCCCCTTAAGATATATTTTAAAGCTAACAAAATTATCCTTTTCTTTCTTTCTTCATTCCTCCCACCTCCTGTCCTCCCTGTTTCCCTTCCTCTTTCTTTCTTCTTTCTTTTCTAAATACCAAACTCTGACATACTAATGATTTTTATCCTGTTGGAAACTGGTCCCTATTATCTTTGGTGATTTTCTGCAAAGAAGATTTCCATTGTTTATAAAGATAAAACAGGAGGTTGACAGTGCACAAAAAAAGATTAACTCCAGGCTAGGATGAGATCAGTTTTAGTCTGGGCTGGTTTTAGTTGGGGGCAGGGAGGGGGGGTCAGAGCAGCTGAACAGAGCATGATCCCCAGGGCAAGGACTTCTGAGACCTGTCACTAGGATTTCTGCAACCTGCCAGCGTTCTCTGGTGGGCCCAATTCACAGCTCTCTTCTTTGGGGAGCCAGAGATCGGCAAGGACCTCACATGGAAGAATTCCACCCCAGGTTCAATTAGGATGAGCTCCTCAACAGGCTTCAAAAAGGCAGAATTCCCAGCACGCTGGAGGCCACAAGGGCTCCTTCAGGTTCTGGTCCTCACAGTCTGACACTTTCTGGGCTGGCCCCTCCTCCGTCCTCCAGCTCCCCACCCCATTCTTCAGCCAGCCCTTTTTCCTCTAACCCTGCAAAAAAAAAAAAAGAGCAGTACTGTTGTTTTGCTCCAACTAACAAAACAGCTATGAAGCAGCAGAAGAACATGACTGCCCTTTTCAAAACAGGCCACGTGGTCAGCCTAGTTAAATGCAGCCCTCACAGTCAGAATGAACAGAGAGGAAGCTGTTTGGGAAACTCCTGTTTGCCTACAGAATACTCCCATGGCCTCTCCTCCTGGCCACCTAAATACCCAACCGGGTTTATATAATGAGCTATATTTTCTCACCCCAAAATTCTTCCTCCATCCAAACTGCTAATGTGGCAGGTTCCAGCTGCCTAAATTCCCCAAACGGCATTCCCTGTTCCATAAAAAGCATGTGCCTGCAAGCACAGCAGACTTGCTCGGGTTCTCAGAACTATAAACCAACTCCTGGTTCCCTGGGCCGGGAAGGTCGCGAAATAGGCCGTGTGGATGATTTAAAGGTACACAATATCTGAGGCTCCATTTCACACCCAGGCAGCCTGAGTGGACGGCGTGAGGCCACCTTTGTGAGTTTTCTGAACACTATGTTGATTCCCTGCTCCAAAAGAAACCATCCTTCTTTCCCACGGAGAAAGAATGACACTGGATTGGTAATGCTGTTTATGATGGCATTTATTTCACCACATGAGACAAAGTTCCATACAACAGACCGTCTCAGTCAGCTGACTTGAAAATTGTGCCACCTGTATGCAGATTATTCTCAGTAAGGGGCAAAGTGAGTTCCTTCTCTTAACACAACCTCAGTGGGTGTACAGTAGTCACTGACTTTTATCTGACACATGCAGTATTTGGCTCTGCCTGTACTAAAATATCCCAACTATCCTAAAGAGATGTAGATGTTTTCTTTTTCTTTTTGAAACTCCAAAGAGATTCCATAGTCTACCCTGGCACTGCCAGACTTCACAACAGTTTCACTCAGGACGACCTGGCAGTACCCACGCACTTGGCGATCTTGGCACACCCTATGCTGGTCCCTGAGTCCCAGCCTTGCCACGTTCTGCCCCCTTTCAGGCCTTGTTCGCACAGCAAGTGCTGCTTTGTTTTCCAGTAGACAACAATGCCACCTCCCTCCACTGTCCCCGGCCTAGGTAGTTGTCCCTGCCTCCTCTGTCCCTTGTATACATTACACCTGTGGTGCCCCCTATCAGACTGTACCATGTATTTTTTATGTCTAATTTCCCTACCAGACTCAAACTTCCCTGAGGGGCTGTTTTTGTATCTCTAGCGTCTTGCATATTTTGCACCATGTAACAAATTCTAACAAAACTTACTGTATCACCTAAACTGATGGGGTTGTAAAATTACTCTAAGTGTTTAACCATAATGAGCCTGGTGCAAAGCTTATATAGATCCTGATGGTGGATCCCAAGTCTCACGTGCTTTAGGCTGAAACTGTTTGCTCTTGCTCAGTTCTCAAAAGGAAAGGAAAAACTGGTCATCCTGCTCTGATCTTTGTCACAATTAGACCAGGGGTGGAGTAAATGGTCTATTCCTAGTCACTGTTGGAAGAAAAATCAGTACGGAACTTAAGGACCTTAGTGGATCTACCAACATTTAACATACCCTGCTTCCACCCATCATAACTATTTGAACTGGCATTGACAGAAACAGAATTTACTGCAGAGAAGAGAATAACACTAATTAAAAAAAAAAAACTGGACAAAGAGCTGTAGTTAAGTGGTATTTGTAAGAAGAAAAAGAACACAAATGATGGCAGTTAAAACAGAAAGCTTGAACCTAAAGGCTCCGAAATCATTTAGTCCCTCTTTTCTAGTAATGGACTCCCCATGGATAAGCATAATAGACTCAGTATCCCCCCCTCTATTTCCTACCCAAGGTACAGTCCTGATAGGTAAGCATCAAAGCTCCATGTTTGCTTTGGTAAACTACTGCTACAATTCTGCCTTGAGGTTCTCCTTCTTGATTTTAATGATTTATACATCATATATGCATTTTGGGGATTAATCAAAGGGAGAAAGGCAGACACAGGAAGCTAAAATGTCATTATGAACTAATACACATACCTAGAGCTTATACAAAGTCTGCCAAAAAAAATGTAGACACACTTCAGGAAAAGAAAAACTTGCATATAAGGTGCATGTTCTCCTGATTTAACACCTGCAGACTTTTATCTATGGGTAACCCTAAAGGATGTCATAGAACTCAAAAACCTTACTACACTGCCAGCCCTTAGAGAAGAAACTGAAAATGCATGTGCACCAATCTCAATGGACACTGTGACCAAAGTTACCCAAGCAGCCGTTCACTGTACTAATAAATGTCTGGAAGCTAACAGCCACCACTTTGAGCATCTCTTGTAATTGTAGAGGCCGAAGGTAACTTGCATTAATCTCATGAAATCTCAATAAATTTAGTATTAAAATATTCATACAAGTTTTTCTTTTCCTTAAGTGTGTATACTTTTTTTTTTTTTTGGAAGACTGTATACACCATCTATGTAGTACCTTCCCAACAAGTTCACTTGGTAGGCATAATTAGGCTTAATCACAGTTTTAAACCAAGACCTCTCTGGTTCTAGATCTAGTATTATTTCCATAAATCGTATTGTTCCCATTTCTAATATTAGTAGTAAGAACAAAAGCTTCAAAGGCAGCAGTGTATCACTCATTCACTCAACATTTACTCAACAACTGCTCTCATCAGGTACTACACTGTCTTTCAGGATACAAGCAGAAATAAGTTCTACCAAACGACTACACATTGTTCACAGTCAATGGGAAAGAATCATAAAAACAAGTAACTTGGTTTATTCTCTTTGCCTTGGCTGCCTTGGGCTCCACCTTCCCACTATTTTTGCTGCCTCCTTATGAACTTTCCAAATCTTAGTAGTTGTTTTCTTGTTCTTTATTTAAACATTAGTACAAGATGAGAAACCTGCACCATTTCATAAGCTGCCTTCACTGCTAAAATCAGGAGCTAGAGGGAAGTGAAACAGAACAAACCATAAGCACTTAAACTTTCTCATGCTGCTGTGGGTTCCACACTGCGAGCGCTGCACTCATGCATTTAGTCACGTAAATTTATTCACATAAATGAATGAGTGCTAGGCAGGGCTAAGCACGGCATGAGCAGGAGTTTTGCCACCTCTAACCATTCCAAGGAGGGCAGCAGCTGGAGTCCGCGATGCCTCTGAGGCCAGCACTTCTAGGAGACGGAGGACACGAGGGAGAGGCCCCAAGAGGCAGCTGGGAAGGTGGGCAGCAGTGGCCAGATGACCCAAGGCACTGGAGGTGCCAGTCTGGATTTTAGATCTCATCAGAAGGTCAATGGGAAGGAACGCAAAGCTTCCCATACAAAGCTTTGAAACTTTCTTCCAAACTCCCTTAGCTACCTGTGACTGGGATACTAAGAAAAACAGTGTGAAAATGTTTCCGTGGTGAAAACACATTTAGAACAGAAAGCAGAGTGTGCTAGATCAAAGGGCACTAAAATAAGAATGAAAAACAATGGGGTCTATTCATGACACTATTACCCTGGGTAGGTAAGCAATTCAATCTGAAAATAACTCCATTTCCTCATCCAGCAAAAGAAAATAATCAAAAACTCAAAACTTGGATTCCTATTTTAAAAGACTAATGACCTAACATTTAGAAATGCTTTGATTCTCTAAAATGTAAGCTGTTTGAGGGAAGCCTTTATCAATTTTGCTCACTGCTATATTTAGCACCTAGAAGATGGGTGGATGGAAGAATGGATGGATGATGGATGCGTGGATGGTAGGAAAAGAAGGAGGCAGACAAACAAATGTATCACATCAAGCACCACATTGTATTAACATAAAGTACACTGTACAATGTAGTACGTGGAAGAAAAGGGGGTCTTGATACCACGGTATCATGAAAGCTTGCCAGGCAGCGGGCACGGGGTACCTCCAGGGCTATTCCAGAGAGCTGGCTGCTTAGCTGGCCAGAGCTGTCAGAGGGCTGTGGCGGCCACCTCTTCAGTACACTTAGTGAGGGGGACAGTTAGGAAACATGAAGCCACTGCCCTTCAAGCGTCTTCTTCACAGATTGGTCTCTAGCAAGCACCCAAGGCCAGGCGCTGTACAGGTACACATCCCTCCCCCTTGATGCAGTTCAGATGTTGACTAAACTCATTAGTGTGCCCAGCGCAGTATTCTAATACATTTCTATGTGGCTCCATAAACTTTTCTTATTGCTTGGACTTAACTACATATACTTTCTTAAAGACTTATATAATGAAATATGAAAAAAGAGAATATCAAAAATTTAAGATTTTTTGTATATTTATTAGCCTGGTAGCAACAATGTTGGTAACCATTTGTTGAATAGCTACTTTGATCCTGGCATGTAATTTTTTTTTTAATCTCAGAGGAAATTCTACTTTTTAACACCAAGTACATTCATTAGAAAAGAATAAAGTTAATAAATATCCTCATATCTTTCCTTGAGAAATTAAAAATAAAAGAATAAATCAAAAATGAATAGAAGAAAATAATAAAGATCAGAAAACACAATCCCTTATCAAACTGCCATTTGTCCAAGTTTAAAGAACTGTTAAGGGGCAGGAGTAGGGTTTATATCTAGGACTTAAGAACACAGAACACATTCTTTTTTTTTTTTTTTTTTTTTTTTTT
>PVJX010019597.1:0-34640 GCA_004027295.1 Dolichotis patagonum | reverse complement strand
ACTAGGCCCACTCTGGCTGCTATCATTCCCTTCAACACTCCCAGCTCCCTTTGACCTCACCTCTTGACACTGAAGCCACTCTTTCCTGACCGCTCACCTTGGAAACCCATCCTTTCATGAACCCAAACACAACACTCCCGCCCAACTCCTTCCCATTAAAAAGAAAGAAAGAAAAAAAAAACCCCTTAGTTCAACAATCTTAACCCACTAGTCTTCTGAGAACCTTTTCCAGCTTCCCCAAATCAACCACAAGGCTCCCTGCTGCCCCAGTATGGGCAAGCAGCAGCCTTGACAGCCCCTCTAACTACCTCCGCCACCCAATCGTTCTCAGTCCTTGCAGGTTTCAAAAGCATCTCCAATCCTCCGCTGCCACCCACCCCAGGCTGTTCCTCACCTTGGCTTGCACCTACTTCTTCCTCCTCCTCCTCTGCAATGCTGGTTTTTGGAGACCCTCCCCCAAGGACCTAAGGTGCCAAAGTCGCCCCCATCTCCGATCCTCCCCTCTGCACCCGAGGAGCCGCCCGAGGCTACCCGTCCAGAAGTCTGGCCTCACCCGGTCCCCTCTTTCCTCCATCAGGACCCAAAGCCTTCATCAGGGCTAACCCAGCTCCCTCCCCGGCCACTTATGTCTCATTTCCGCCTCCTGGGGGTCCACACACCCAACTCGGAAACCACAAGCTCCGTCTTAAATCAAAAAATAATTTTAGGGGATCCGAAGGCTTCCCTTGGGGGCCCAAATGCTCCATTCTAGGTTCAACTGTCCCTTCGGAACGCTCAGCCACCCATCTGGGGACTTCAACACGCTACTTGGGGTCAAAGTCGCTAGTGAAAGCCCCAAAGTCCCTTTCTGGGACCCACACGTCCTTCTCAAGGTTCAAAGCCTCGAGGCTCCCGCCGGGTTCCGACGCCCCCACTCGGATCTCTCTCGCCGTCTCGGGGGTCCTGTCCTACTGCGCCCGCCACCTCGGCCGCCCCTCAGCCTCACTCACCATGGCGAGGCCCGGGGTGTCCGGAGCACGGAGAGCGAGGTTCCTCCGGCGGCCGCAGCAGCTGCAGCACCTCGAGCTCCGCCGCGCGTCCGCGCCTCCACACTCACACCCGCAGCGCGCGCCGCCGCCACCGCCACCCGCCCCAACGGTCCCTCACCGGCCGTCGCGCGTGCCCCGCCTCACCCGGCCCCGCCCCTCCCAGCTCGCGCGCTACCGCACTGCGGCTCCCACGGATCCCTCCGCGCCCCGTTCCGCTACGACTGGCCCGTGGGTCGCTTGTCTTCACACAGCAAAGAGGAAGAATTTGCCCCTGGGCGCGCGCTCGCGCTCCCGCCACGGACTACTTTCTGTCGCTGAGCGCCCCGCTCCCTGGGTCCTCTCCACTTTCCTCCCTGGCGGAGGGCTACCACTTGTATGTGCGTGAAGAGTCCCTCTGTGAGCCGCGCCAGGATTGGGCCAGGCCCATGGCGGAAATAAGAGCGCTGCACCGATTGGTCCGGCCTTCCCTGCAATGCGTCAAACTGGGGCGAGCCACTGCGTGATGGTGGTGGGGAAGTCTAAGTAGTGTAGCTAAGTGGAGCTAAGAGGTAAAGCGAGGCGAAAGAGGAATCCTGTGGCTTTCAGAGATGATAATATATTGCTTTTATGGCCTTAGAGTGGTACAAGGGTACGAGAGATGAAGAAAGACTTTCTCGCCTCTCCCCTCTTAAGAGACGGAAGATGGTTCAATCCAAAACCCTGGTTCTCGAAGCCCCGCCCCCAACTGGGCCTTTTGCAGAGGCGGTGTGTTCAAGATTCTGCCCATCATAAAGGATCTGCCTCCCACCTCCTGCGAGTGACTTCAGGTGCACGCCGTGGGTGTGCGGCCCTTGATCCGCTCAGGGTCTGTGAAGTCGGAGCCATCCCAGGATAGCCTGTGGGACCTGAGCATGAACTCAGTCATTCATTTAATAAACGTGTATTGGGCGCCTGCTGTATGCAAGAACCTGTGATTGGTTGGTCTGGGACGCCATACTTCACCATTCTGTCATCTCTTACACAACCTTACTCCTTATCCCAGACTTCCAGCCATAGGAGGAAAGAGAAATAATGCAAAGATTAGCAATGTCTGTTTATTGGTGTTGGAAAACGCCCCCCTTGTTTATAATAGGAACTAACATTGTTTTTGTTATCGCCCCTCCCATCCTATGACTGATTGGCTGAAGTATGGGCAAGTGAGTCAAGCTGAGCCAATCATTATGCCCCATCTCGAAGACCCTGTGAGAGTCCTTCCCCGGAGTTTGGGACCTTGGTCTTCGGGGCGGTGAAGCTGTAAAGGATTCTGTGCTTCCTTATACACACTGTGGCCATTTTTCCACCTTGCCCCCATCTGAGGTAAGGCAGTGTCTAGAAGAGGGAATAAAAATGTCACTGTGGAGCGGGCCAAGGCGTGTTGATATTCACTTCCCCGTTCTCAGTACTGTTGAGCCCAGCTGCGCCCCATCATATAATAATTTTTTATTGCATGTGCTAGGAGAAATTTTATTCCAAGCAAGTTTGAGTTGCGTTTCTGTCACTTGCTGCTGAAAGGTTCCTGATGGATATGAGCTGTCCTAGGCTCAGGTTCGGTCAGCAGTACTGATCCTGGAAATGGAGAAGGCCAAGTACACATGCCATGTGCTGGGCAAATACACAAAATTAAAGCAGGTGTATGCTCTTGTCTCTTCCCCTCGCCCTCTCCACCCCTTCTTTCTTTGTCTCCGTACCATTCAGTACTGGCGATTGACCAGGGCTTTCGCACTGAGCTACATCTTCAGTCCTTTTTTTTTTTTTTTTGAGACAGGGTCTCGCTAAATGGCCGGCTGGCCTTGCAGTTGAGATCCTCCTCTGTCAGCCTCCTGAGTAACTGGGATTACAGACGTGCACCACTGTGCCTGATTTGGGTTATGTTCCTAAAGGGTGATATTAGTTTTGGGTTTTTTTTTGTACCGGGGATCGAACTCACGACCTTGTGCTTGCCAGGCAGGCGCTTGTGCCACTGAGCTAAACCCCCAGCCCTAGTCAGCTTTTTGTTACTACAGTGATATATTTAAGATAACTTGTAAAGAGAGAAGTATCTTTTTACCTCACAGTGTTGGAAGTGATTGATTGGCTTTGCTCTTTTGGTCTGTGGCAAGGTGACACATCATGGTGGGAGGCCATGGTGGGGCAGAACAGCTCACCTTATGGAAGCAAAAGCTGCCTTTAAGAGCTCTGAACAATGACTTGAAGACATCTTAAGGTTTCCACAACCTCCTAATAGTGTTGCTCTGGGAACCAAACTTTTCTTTTTTTTTTTTTTTTTTTTTGGTACCAGGGATCGAACTCATGACCTTGCACTTGCCAGGCAGGTGCTTAAGCCACTGAGCTAAATCCCTGGCCCGGAACCAAACTTTTCTACAGGGGCTTTGGGACGATGTTCAAGATGGAGACGGTAACAGAGAGCGACTCCTCTTTCCGGCTGGCAGGGTAGGCTCTGTGCTAAGAGAGAGAGACTGTGGTGAGTATGATGCCTGGGTCTTTGATGCTTCATTGGGTCAGATCTTGCTCTTTCATCCTTCAAATTTTTCTATGCAAGAGAAATAAGCATCTGTATTGGTTTTGCCACTGTGATTTGGGATCTTTGTTATTTTGGGTGTCTTTGTTATAGCAGCCAAACATATACATGCTATGCATTTCCAAGCTCCCTTCTGTGGCAGTTGCCCCTGCTTTGGGGGAAGCTGACACTTGCGCCTATTGCTAAGTGAGTTTGTGGCTTGGGAATCAACCAATCAGCGTTGCCCACCTTCCTGCCTCTGATTGGTTCGGAGTCAGCTTTGTGACCCAATTTTGTTTTGTGTATGTGGCACAGTTTCCATTCCATAAAATGCCACAGATCTTAAGGATTCAGTTCAGTGAGTTTGACAATTGCATCGACTCAAGCAACCAGCAGCCAAGACAACCTAGGGAACATTTCCATCCCCCCAGAACTTAGTTTCCTCAAATCTTCTTACAGTCAATTCCTGTCCCCCTTAAGCAACTACTGTTCTGATTTCTGTCACTAGAGATTAGGTCACTACTTTCCAGAGTTTTAGAGAAATGGAATCATATAGCACAAATTCTTTTGTGCTTGGCTTCTTTATTCTCAATATAAAGTATTTTTTGAGCAAATGTGCATGGGAACATACTCGCTCACAACATTTTTCTTGTTATTTATCTGAAATTTAAATTTTACTGAGCAGCTTGTATTTCTTTTTAAAAAATTTTTGTAACATTTTTATAAGTTTTGCAGTACATAATGCTTGCATCTGCCCTGGAGATTTGGTGCATTTATGTAATACTACTTACTTCTTTTTATTTCCTCTCCCTCCATCTCTCCAATTTGCAAAATATGTATCTATTTGCTAAGTTTGGTAACCCTAGTCTCAAAGCCTCTCCTTTCCAGGGTTGGGAAATAACTTTAGTGACCTTTCAGAAACTTCCTGAGCTTCTAGGCTTCTACCTTTTGCATTGTGTAGTCAGGCAAGAATCTTGGCCCCAAATCTCCTATGCTTCAGCAATGACCAGTAAACTAAGTGGTTTGCATTACATTCATTTTTAAAAAATTGTTTTAATTTTATTTTAAAAGGGAGTAAAATTAAACACAACAAAACAGAATAGAATGGGACATAAAAAAGCATAAATTTCAAAGCTAGATAACCAGAGATCTTCACTATCTGTCATATTGTCTCTTGTTTTCTTCCAAATGGTTGTCCTTATCTTTGCATATGGAGAGCTCATACTAAATAACATAGCCAATCTTTTCACAAGATGTGTAGTTCACTGGCTCCTACTTGATAGGCAGGGGGGAGGGGGAGGGCGAACACGGGATGGGGGACAGGACGACATGAGATGTCTGATTCTCAGCTCACACGCAGGCAGGATCACAGTCGCCCCCCAGAAACGGGAAGAGTTCCTTGTTCTCCCGGCACCCAGGGTCAACCGCATGGTGCAGGTCCCAATGCGCCAGGGTCTCTCTCCTTCAGGCTGCCGAAAGTCTGCCACACTCTCAGCCGCCCCCAGAGAGGTGGGGAGTTCCTTGTTCTTCCAGCACCCTGAGTCAACCGCACTGTGCAGGTCCCCACGTGCCAGGGTCTCTCTCCCTCAGGCTGCCTAAAGTTGGCCACACTCTCAGCCGCCCCCCAGAGAGGGGAGGAGCTCCTTGTTCTCCCGGCACCCCAAGTCAACCGTATGGTTCGGGTCCCGAGGCGCCAGGGTCTCTCCCCTGCAGGCCCCCTAAAGTCTGCCATGCTCACCTGCTATTTCTTTCTGATGAATTGACCATTCCATTTCCAAAGTTCTGAAATGGCCAACAGACCACAGAAAAAATTCTCTTTAGGCTCCTGTTTGAAACCAGCAGCTACAGCAATCTGCTGGCCTTGCTTCAGGGCCACTACATTCATTTTTTAATTTGTTTTTATGCAACATGGTCTTGCTATGTAGCCCAGGCTGACCTTGAACTCATGGCAGTCCTCCTGCTTCAGCCTCTTGAGTGCTGAGATTACAGGTGTGTGCCACCATGCCTGACACATTATGTTGATATTATCAGCCCTTCTTTTCTTTAGCGGTATGAATAAACCAAATTCTCATATTCCTCATGTATGATAGGTACTATTATTATCTGCATCTTTTTTGGTTGTTGAGACGTGGGCTCACCATATAATTCAGGTTGGCCTTAAACTCACTATGGAACCTTGGCTATCCTCGAAATCATGGTGATCCTCTTGGCTCAGCCTCCCAAAATGTGGGATGAGAGGCATGCACCATCACGCCTGGCAATTATTTCCCTTCTAAAGGTGAAGAAACTGATGCACAGAAAGATTAAACTATTTGCCCAAGATTACTCAGCTAGGAAGTAGCAGAAGCAGGATTTGAACCCAAACAGCTTGGTTTCAACTTCTGTATTCTTAGGCAAAGCAGGAAAAAGGCAAGATGCCCATACAGGGCACTCAGACCCGGAGAAAGACAAACAGCAGCTTTATTTCAGGCAGCTCTGCAAGGAACTTGCATCCCACTAAGCCCCAAATGGGGCTTTGCTCTCACTTTTACACCATTTCTTCTCTGTGGGGCGGCCTTTCACTGGTGGGAGGAGTCAGGTGAGGTTACAGAAGCAGAACAGTGTCAGGGAGCAGGGAACCTCTGGTGGGACTTTCCAGGGCCATTATGCCTTTTTTCGAAATCGGTCAGGGGTCGGTAGGTAAAGGAAAGCCTGGGTGGGGGGCGTGCGTGTTCTGTCCTCCCCGAATTACCCCTTTGAGTCTCTTCGTGAAGAGCTGCATGTTGACTTTGCCACCATCGTCCTAAGCCATGCAGTTTTTTATTGACTGCTGCCCTCTGGCCCACAGAATTTCAAAAGTCAGTCTTTGATCCGTGCCAGTCACGGCATTAAGGACTCCTGCTATCAAGGGCAGCAGGCAAGGAATAACCCAATAGACCCCAATTATGGTGATAAATCCTCTCATTAAAATCTTGCGACTTCCTAAGGCTCAGAACCATCCTCCCCACACCTCCCCTGGGTTCCATCCCTTCCCAGGTTGGACAGGCAGACACACGTGCTATTTCCTGCATCCTCCTTGTGATTTCACCCATCAGCTCTGCTGAGGTTGGTCGAATCAGAAGGAGGAGCAAGAGCAGGGTGAAGGTGCCGTCCAGCTGGAAGGTGGGCTTTGTTTTTTCCCATCAGGATGACCTTGGTCTCACTGCATGGGTCCCTGGAGCACCACCAATCTGAGGTCACGCTGTGGTGGATCCATGTGGGGAATCCCTTCCACTCGAGCTGTTGTTAGGGTGGTCACGGTGACTGTTAGTGTCCCCTTCCACTTCGGTGTGAGGTTATCCTGCTGCCAATCCTTTACCCAGACTGAACCCCTGGGACAAAAGGAATGCAAGGAACTTAAGATGCTGATGGAGGTTCTGTCTAACGTCCAAGCAGCAATCTTTTGAGAGATCTTTCCCAATTCCATCAGTTGCCTCTCCAAGGAAGATTCCATTTCCCTTAGCAGGTGTGCCAGTCCTCTCAGGGTGACAGGAGGCTGGCACACGGTCTCATGAGGGGAACAGCCTGTACTCTTGTGAGCAGTGCATCATGCCTGGAGGAGCATGATTGGCAAAACTTGGACCCAAGTGAGGCCTGCCTGTCAGCGAAGTTTTCCTAGTCCTGTTTTAAGGTCTTGTTTATTTTTTCCTAGCTTTGCCAAGCTCTGGGCTGATAGGTCACATGCAGGTTCCAATTAATCCCGCACGCTCATGCCACCTCCTGAACTACTGCCATGAAGGTGGGCCCACTGTCAGACCCCCACGCTCAAAGGGAGATCACAGTGGGGAATGGTCCCTTGTAGCAGCTATTGTGTCATGTCTTAGGCCTTTTCAGTTTGACAAAGAAAAGCCTCTACCTGGCCAAAACAGGTGCACACCACGACCAAGAGGTAACAGAAGCCCTCACATCTGGGCAGTTCTGTGAAATTGACCTGAATGTCTTCAAATTGTGCAGATGCCTCTCTCTGGACCCCTGCTGGGGCCCCTGGCCCCACTTTAGAGTTATATTGGGTACAGGTGACACGGGGCGGTCATCAGAGGATGCAGACAGAAATCCCAGTCAGGCCGGAGTTTTAGCTTTTCCCTTCCTAAGTGTGTGCTCTTGTGAGTGGCTGGACCAGCTGGGGCCCCAGGCGGGCAGGTACCACAGTGCGACCATCGACCATCCGACCACCCGGAAACCTATACCGTGCATTCATCCCTTTGGTTTCTCTTTCTCATTCCTCTGATGAATCTCTTTCAGTGTGAACCTTGCTTCTTCATCTGTGTCCCAGGGAACGGTGGCAAAAAGAACCGCAGCTGGCCTCATGTTAGCAGCCTTGGCCTCTCGGTCAGCTTTCCCACTTCCCATTTGCTCTTTAGACTTCCTTTTTTTGATGTTCCCAGCGGTGGACAACAGAAATTTCTCTGGGAGCCCAGGCAGCTTCTAGAAACTGAGGGGTGTCTTGGTGGCACTGGATTGCTTTGCCCCCCACTGTAAGCAGGCTTCTTTTCCTATATAAGGTCCTGTGCACGTACCACCCCCATCCTCAAACAGTTCGAGATCAGGCCACCAAAGGCATTGGCCACGTAAGGCCAGTCGGCTGGAGTGGACCTGTTCTGTGGCCCCCTACAGTTATGATTAGGGGAGGAGGGTGTTGGGGTTCAGGTTGTTGGAAACCTCTACTCAGATGCGGGGTAGTGAACCGGGTGTGAGCTGCTGAGCCAAAGGTGACCTGGAGCTTTCCTAGGAGCGATTACCGCTTGCAGGCTCAGGTCCACAAGTCTTGGCCCAGAGTCAGCTTGTTGGCCTCCTTGGTTAGGAGGGCAGTTGCCACAAGAGCTCTCAGACAAGGGGGCAGCCCTCTGCACCTCCACCCAGCTGTTTGCACAGGAAGACCTCCCGTCTCTCCCCAGACCCTGCTTGGATCAGGGAGACTCTGCACCAGCGCTTCCCAGAGTTTCTCCTTTAAGGCCTTGGGAGCAGCCTGTTGTTCCTTCTCATAGATCAGAATATCTTTTTCTCCCCTCTTTGTAACCTCATAGAGGGCTCTGAGCAGAATGGTTAGTGTAGCCAGGGGTTGCAAGAACAATTACATACAATACACAGGATTTGTAGTATTATTTTATGATGGTCACCCAGAGTTAAGTATGAGAAAGTGCAGAAAATCTGTCTGCAATACTAAAGATTTAGAAAATTCAGCCGAGGTCCTGGATCCTACAGCAATGTCCTGCCTGAGTCCAAGTGAAGACCTAGGGCCCACGACAATGACTCATGCGAGTCTGTTTTACAAATCTGTGCTGGGAAGGCCCAAAGGTCAGCAGTGGAAGCTAGAAAGTCTGTGCCAGCGGGGGGAAGGATCTGTGCCAGCAGGTTGAGGGTCCCATATTGGAGCCAAAAAGTGACGCTCAAAATAAGGACCAGGGCTCCCTCGAAAAATACCACAGTCATTCTCAGTGACAATGAGATCCCAATATTGAAAACAGCCAAGTACATATCAGAAGGCAGAGTGACAAACTTTTGGAGATTAAACAGCACACATCTTGCCCTCTGAAGTCAGGAAATAATGCTTAACCTAAGGACAAGAGCTCTCCCAAAGTGAACCGAAGCCAACCTTAGCAACAAGGTCCCAAGCTCCTCTGATGATAACAGCTGAGTTCATATCAGAGAAGCCAGCCGTGTCAACTCCACCAGGAGAATCAACAGCTCCAAACAACACCACTTAGGAGAACCTACAATGCTGCGTTCTTCCTCTTCATGTCCCCTTTTTTATGCTGGCAATTTTCCTCGGGTGGTCCATCTATACTCACCACCGTGCTTATTCAATTCAGTTGGTGTTAACAACCAGTTTTTAATCCATAACAATGGTGTAGTTGAGAATTCACATTTTACCTGAGGCCTCCCAGAATTTTCCTATTTGCCTTCGAATCCTGGGCTCGGTCAGTTTCTGGGTCACCACCTTTGGGGCTGCCCCCTCTCCCTTCTCTCCCTTGCACAGATGGAATCCCAAATACTTGACCTCAGTGCAGCATGACTGAACCTTTTCCCAAGATGCCTGATATCCTTTCTGGCACAAATGCCCAGGAAGTTCTTCCATACCCCTCTGGCACCCTCTTTGGGTTTGGTGTCCCAGAAGAGGTTGGAGGTCGTTGACATATTGCAACAGAGTACAACCCAGATTCCAGGCCAGACCTGAGTGGAAGTCTCAGGCCAAGGCGTCCCCGAAAAAGGTCAGGGGGTTTTTGAAACCTTGTGGCAGTCTGGCCCAGGTGAGTGGGCCACATTGTCCTGTGATGATCGATCACCCTTGGAAAGTGAAGAGGGGCTGGCTCTCTGGGGCCAAGTGAGTACAGAAAGAGGCATCTTTCAAATCTAAGCAGGTAAACCATTCCATTGAGGTTGGCAACAGTCCCAAGCGGTGTAGGGGTTCGGGACAGTGGGGTGTAGGGTCACCGAGGTCCTGGACAGGGACCCCAGTGTCCGTCTTCTTGACTGGGAGGAGAGATGTGTTTCAGGGTGACTGGTAAAGAACGAGGACCCAGTAGCTTTGCAGTCTCTCAAGGTGTGGCTGGATTCCCTGCTGGACCAGGCTCTGGAAGACCCCTCCTACCTGGGTGATGTTGGTCGCTTTCTGGCCTCCACATTGCAGTCCTTGTCATGCCAGCCTTGTCGTAAATGCAATTCCAACTGGGTGTGAGGTGGGGTCCTGGGAGCATGGGAGGGGAGATTTTCTGGTTCCACGTTGGGAAAGCCTCAGGGCCAGATGCCAGGGGTGCTGAAGCAGGTCTCTGGCCCTGGTCTTGGGCCAGTGTTCCCTGGGAACAAGGGGGTGGCTCATCCAGAAGGGGGTCCTCCAAGTTGCCCACGAGGATGGGCAGTATCTTGGGGGTGGGACATTTGTCTGATCAGGCTGCAGTGGCAACCAGAACTCAAGAAAGGGGCTCCCTCAACCAAGGAGGTGTAGGTGAATTAACTAGCTGCAACCAGGAACCCACAGAGGGAAACTGATCCAGGTGTCCAGGATTCCCTGCCCCAACCTGCCAAACTTTCTGGACCGGAGCTTTTATCAGTGAGCCCAGGGTAGGCCACCCAGCCTGGAAGGATGGCCACTCCACTTTGCAGAGGGTTGGGAGTTTCACATAGTCTCCATTAAATGCCTCTTGAGAGCCAGGGATTTAGCTCAGTGGTGTAAGTGCCTGCCTGGCAAGTGCAAGGTTGTGAGTTCGATCACCAGAACTAAAAAATAAAGCCATTTTGAAATTTTGGATTACGACTTCTAATGGAGTAGCCTTGGTCTGACTCTCTCCCAAAAAGACAAACAACAGGGTGAGACACGTCACTTTGTCACCCGCCAGTCTCCTCACTGAGATATTTCGCACCAGCGATGCTGGGCTGTCACTGCAGTGCTGCCCTGTGCCGCCGTAGGAGAGGCCCCAGCACTGTGGTTGGGGACTCTGCACCTTGCCTTGGCCCTGTTTACCCAAATCAGAGTTTGGAGTGAGTTGGTGGCATTCGCACACCCTCACTCACTGACACATTCCAGCAAGATGCCCTCACACCCGCCGACTGCAGCCAGAAGCATTCTGGTTTCACTGCGGCCCTGCAGTTACTTGGGGAGCGCTGAGGGTGAGCAGCCCTCTCGGGAGAACTTTTCCTGGATCCTTCTCTGAACAGGGCCCTTCAACATTACTGTAATTCAGACGTCTGCCAAATGCCATTTGGTCTTCGGGCGTAAGCCCTCAGCCGGGGGGCTTGGCCTCCCCGGAAGGCCTCCTGCAGACAGGGGGTGGTGATCTGTTTGCTGTCCCCACTGTGCCCATGAGCAAGGCAATCTGCTGTCAGTGGTCATGACCGAACCCAAAAGTCCCATCTGGGGTGCCAAACTGGGAGCCCCAATCGGGCTGTGCTTTCCCTTCTATACTGTTTCTTCTCCATAGGGCAACCTTTCATTGGTGAGTGGCGTCAGGCCCGGTTACCAAAGCAGAACAGCGGCGAGGGGACCAGGAACTTCTAGTGGATTCTCCAGGGCTGCTATGTCCTTTTGCAGAGGTCATGGTTGCCTGTACCTGGCAACCTGAGGGGGATTTTGCCTCCCTCATTGGCCCTGCACTGCACTCCCAATCCAAGGTATGTTTTTGTCTAACACAAGCATTGAAAACTGAAAGTTTCCCTCTAAGCACTAACTAGGCGTATCCTGTACATTTTGGTATGTTGTGTTTCCAATTCTATTGAGTTCAATATATTTCCCGATTTCTTTTCTGAACCCTAAGCTATTTAGGAGTGTGTTCAATTTCCAAATATTTGAGGGTTTGCCATATATCTTGCTGTTGATTTCTTTCTTTCTTCCTTCTTCTTCCTTCTTCTTTCTCCTTCTTCCTTCTTCTTTCTCCTTCTTCCTTCTTCTTGTACTGGGGATTGAACTCATGACCTCACACTTGCAAGGCAGGCACTTACACCGCTGAGCTAAATCCCCAGCCCTTGCCATTGATTTCTAATCTAATTCCATTGTGTTCAGATAACATATTCTTTAGTCCTTCATCATTTATTTAAATGAGTCTTATGTTCCCATATATGGGATATGTTGGTTAATATATTTTATTTACATTTGGAAACAGTGTGATTTTTGTGTGGCATATTCTATAGATGTTCAATTAGTTCAAATTAGTTGATGTGTTTGGTCAAGTCTTATCTATTTTTATTAATTTTTTTTAAAAGGAAAGGCCTCACTATGTAATCCACACTGGCCTTGAGCTCACTATGTATCCCAGGCTGGCCTCAACTTTGCAGTGACCCTCCTGCCTCAACCTTCCAAGTGCTAGGATTATAGGCATGCACTACCATGCCCAGCTGAATTAACCATTTTATAATTATGAAATGAAGTTTAGTTTTGGTAACATCCTTTGTCCTGAAGTTTACTTGGTCTGACTCTAGTATACCATTTTAGGTTTCTTATACTTTTTGCTTGCATGGTGTATATCATGGTTTATATCTAAAATGCATCCCTAAAGTCCCATTTTTCAGAGGTTTGGGTAGATGAGTGGGTCATGACACGCCATACTCCTGAGTGGATTGGTCCACTGGTGAGCTCAGAGCTAAATGTGCTGTTGGGAGGTGGGCCTGTTAAAGGCGGGTCACTGGAGACATGAAGTGAAAGGGTGTGTTCTTTTCCCTGGCTCCTCCCTTCTCTGTTTCCTGGCTGCCATGAGTTGAGCAGTTTTCTTCCACCATACCCTTCAGCTATTCCATTTCCTTCGGGGCATTCAGCCCCGAAACTGTGAACCAAATAAAATCTCTCCACCTTTAAATTGTGGGTGTCAAGTATTTTGTCACAGTGATAGGAAAGCTAATACCGAAAACCAGTACCAGGAGTGGAGTCAGAGCTCTGATGCAAACCTTTGGAACTGGTTTGTGGGAGGAGTTTGGAAAGATTTGGAGGTGCAGGCTAAAGGAGGCCTAGAATGCCATAATTAGGGTTTGATGGGTGATTCTGACGGGAGTTCAGAAGATCAGAATGCTGACAGGAATGCAGACAGTCGAGGTCAGGCCTAGGAGGTTTCAGTTGGGAAAAGAGCTCCATTGGCAGTCAGAATAGAGGCCATGTGTATTACAATTTGGCAGAAAATTTGTCTTCATTTTCCCTATGTCCTGAGACTGTGAAAAGACTGTTATTAAGGGCAGAGGAATAATTAATCTAGTGGAGGAAACTTCAAGGTGGCCCAAAGCCCAGGCTGTAGCCAAATCTACAGTGAGAATCAGAAGAAAAAGCAGAGCCAAATGATTTGAAAAGTTACAGTTCCCCCAGAAAGGAAGCACCCACAAAGTTAGGGTGCAGGGGAACATGGCTGCTGTAGGATCAGCATTAAAAAAGAAGCCGAGTGTCAGGCGTGGTGAGGTTTTTCAGAGCTGGTGGATCCGCCATGGGTAGACTGGGGTAATAAATGTGTTTTTGACTTAGCATATGTTCAGTGCATGATGGGTTTATCAAGATGTAAACCTCCCAGCACTTGGGGGGCTGAGGCAGGAGGATCACCACAGGAGACGGGAAGAGAGAGGGAGAGGAAGAGGAAGAGGGAGAAGAAGCAGCACAAGAACAAGAGCAAGAAGAAATCACATTGTCACGAGTCTCCCTCAAAATCCTCCTCCTCTCCACTTGGCCGTGCTTATCTCGTCATTCTGCCACTTTCCCAGGCAGCTCTGCGAGTTCTCCTCCATGAATGTCTTCAGTTACCCTGTCCTGGCTGCCTTGATGTCCTGAAATCTATTCAGAATGTTTACCTTTCATGGTCATTTTGACTTTGGGCAATAGCAGAAGTCATAGTGTGGCAGACCTGGGAAATAGGGTGGACAGAGACCCTGTGTGTTTTGGGGAGCCACCTTCCCATTCGTCGGCTGCTGCTTGGCAGCTGCATTCCCCATACTGTTGTTTTTTTAATCACCCCAAAGAGGACCTCAGAACAGCTTCAGAAAGTGGCAAGAGTGGTGAGATAAGCGTGTGTGAAGCAGGAAGGAGTATTTTGAGCAGGACAATTGGCAATGCCCCTCTTACTGTGATAGATTTTAAGCACTCACTGTATATCTTGACCACACCTCACATACACAGGTAGCGTATCCAAGGTCCTGGAGCTCAGGGTGCTGAATCTTTGGGGCCACCATTTAGCCTGCTGTACGGCTTCCTCCCTGCTGGGAGCTCAGACTATGCCCCTGGATGTCACAGCCAACTCCACAGTGGCTTCCTTCCTTCCTTCCCAAAGAGAGGTGTACCCTTTAAGCAGCTTTGAGACGGTAATTCGGATAACATTCTGTGTGTGACACAGTGGAGAAATGTCACTCACACGCCAGGGCCTTCCCCTCCATTGCACAGCTCTCCAGGCCGGTGGATTTTCCATTCAGGAGAGTCTCCTTAAGACAACTTCAGGGGCTGGGGATTTAGCTCAGCGCATAAGTGCCTGCTTTGCAAGCACGTGGTCTTGAGTTTGATCCCTGGTACTGATAAAGAAAAATAAAAGAACTTCAAAGCAGGTGATTTCTTCCTTTTGTTTTTTGTGACAGGGTCTCCTGGCTATGTAGTTCAGGCTGGTTTTGAACTCACTATGTAGCCCATGGTGGCCCCGAATTCTGAATGATCCTCCTGCCTCAGCCTCCCAAATGCTGGGATCACAGGTGTGCACCACCATGCTCGGCCCTCTTCATTTTCCCCTCTCCTCTTCCTCCTTTTCTTCTTGGTGCAGCGCTGATGATCAAACCCAGGGCCCTGGCTTGCTAAACAAAGCAAACTCTTTGCCACCAAGCCACTTCCTAGCCTTGGGGCACCGGCTAGTCCGCAGCTTCTGGGCGATGCGACTGGCACCTGTGGAGAGAAAAGACCGAGTCAGACCCAAGCTCAGGCCTGAGCTTGCGCTCCCTCGGCAGTGCAGTGCGACGGGGAATAGAGGCTTCGGAGCAGGCAAATCCCAGAGTACGGCCCTGCTTCCAAAATTTCCCAGCTGTGTGACCTTGGGCAATTCCACAGCCTCTCTGAACTTCGGCCTCCTCCTCTGTGAAGTAGACAGAAGAATTCTCCTCTCCAAGTTTGTCAGGAAGATTGCGAGGAACTCTGCATCCCTGACCGGGCGCTGTCCCCGCTGCGGACGGGTCAAAGAGGAAGCGAGCGGCAAACAGACCTGCGGAGGAATGAATGGAGGGCGGGGCCTCCCCGCGGCCGGCCCTGCTGTTCACCGACTGACCGCCAGTAGGCGCTCTGACGAGCTCAGGGTTACAGCCCTGGGCGCTGGCTGGTCGGACTGCGAGAGCTGAGCGCTTTGTATCGGTTCAACGAGATAGGATTCACAACCTCTGCTAAAACATCAGCCAGGTGCGGCAGCGCACACCTGGAATGCCAGCATTCTGGAAGGCTGAGGCAAGAGGGCCGCGAGTCGAGCTCAGCCTGAGCAATTTAGCAATTTATCAAGATCCCGTCTCAAAATATATAAAAGAAGAAAAAAGGGCTGGGGATGTAGCTCAGTAAGAACACCCGGGGTTCAAACTCAAGTACTACAAACAAACAAACAAACAGGAAGTATAGCAGCCACAGGCCTTTATTTCTATTATGTTTGTGGGAGAATAGTGCCAATGACCCTCTCCTGATTTAGCACGAGAAAACCTGTAAGTGTCTATTCCGTGCAATGCCGGAGAGGACGGCCGTCACCATGGCAACAGATGATGGGGAAGCCAGCCACGCAGAATCGCGGGCTTCTCCGGGTGGCGATCTTCCTCAGGATAGGGCAGCAATTTCCAGGAGAATCGCACACGACTTGTCAAGAACCGTCTTTACTGAACGGACCTGGCTGGGGTCAAGAACTCAGGGTTCCAAAGTCACAGCGAAAACGACACGGACGTCCTTAGGAATGTTTTCAGCTTGTGAATTGATCAGAACAAATTCTTTTGGTTTTGTTTGCTTATTTTATTTTATTATTTATTTATTTTGTACCAGGGATCAAACTTGCCAGGCCAGCGCTGTGCTGCGAAGCTATATCCTCAGCTTTACTTTTTATTTTATTTTAGGGCAGCCTCACTATGTAGCCCAGGCTAAGCTCAAACTGTGGATCTTTCTGCCTCAGCCTCTGAATGCTTAGCTTACAGGTGCACATTACCGCATCCTCATGCAGCTGCAAATTATAAAGAACATCTTTACCTCTTTTTTACATTTTAAAATGTATTATTAATTTTCTTAGATTTTAAAAAAATAAAGTAACTTTCATTACTTTTTTTTTGAGACAAATTTTCACTCTGAAATTCAGGCAGGCCTTAAATTCACTATGTAGCCTAGGATGGCCTTGAATTTACAATGATCCTCCTGCCTCAGCCTCCTTAGTGCTGGGATTACAGATGTGTGCCACCACGCCCAGTTTGAAGACTTTTTTCCCCCCTAAAGTGTAGGTATACCCCAAATGTTGCATGGGATATACTTACACTAAAAAGCATTTGCTGTTTATCTGAAATTCAAATTCACGTCATCTGTGGGCCTTTACTTCTTTCTTTTGTACTGGAAATTGAACCCAGTACCTTCACAATGAGTTACATCCCCAGCCTGTTTTGTAGATTTTGTGACAGGGTCTGGCTAAAACATTACGTTGTCCAAGATGGGTTTGAATTTGTGATTCCCCCTGCCTCAGCTGGGGCTGCAAGTGTGTGTCACCAGCCTTGGCAGGATCTGTGTTTTGTCTGGCGACACCATCAGGCAGTCAGAACTGCACAAGGTGAAACTTCCCTCCTTCTCATCTACTGTCTATCTCCCCTCCCACCAGATGGATCTGTGGTCATATTTACGATGGTCTTCATGGGCCCCTGTGTCACAGGCAACCCTGGGGTGGCCTCCCATGTTCCTGCCTCCCCAGATTTATGCCCTTCTGAAGTCTAAGCCCCTTTGGGTGTAGCTTGGATGGTGTGATGGCTTTTAACAAGTAAACATGAAAGCAGCGCTTGTGCAACTAGGTCACAAGAGACCGGCTCTGTTGGCCCCACGGTTCTAGGCTACCCAGGGGAGAGGTTCAAAGGGCCTTGGAACCAGTAGTCCCAGCCTCAGCCAGCTTCCTGCCTGCAGCCTTGGGAGGGACCCAGGCCGCAGCCATCTGGTTATCTCCCTCAGATTCCTGACGGTCACAAGCTGTGAGGTGTAAATGTTCATTGTTTTAAGCTGTTAAAATTTGGGGTGGGCAACTTATTTAGGACTCAGGAGCTATTCCTATCCCCCTTTCAATTCCCCATTCTTTTTCTCCAATAAATTTTCCTACTCTTAAAAAAAAAAGCTGGGCCTGTGGCCATGCCTATAATCCTCACTCAGGAGGCTAAGGCAGGAGGATCGTCAGGAGTTCGAGGCCAGCCTGGGTTAGATAAGTGAGTTCAAGCCCCACCTGCACTACATAGTGAGACACTGTCTCAAAAGAAAAAAATATATACTGGGGGCAAGTTGCTATTTGGCAGTAGATAACAAATACACTTGTTTAATGCCCCTCTCCCTGTTAGCCTGAGACATCGTGTGAGACAGAAACCCCACCAATGTTGTCACCTTTTGTGTCCTCAGACAGCAAAGCACAGGCCATGTGTGTCAGACAGCTCTCTGTTGCTGTGACCAAATCTCTAGGATAAGATAAACAACTTAGAAGAAAGCAAGGCTCATGGTTTTAGAGGTTTCAGTCCAGGTCACTTCACTTTATGAGGACTACTGGACCCAGGTAATCAGGAAAAAGGTGTCTGAGACCCAAAGAGTACTTCTGCGGTTGCCTTACACTAGCATAACCAAAGATCCTGCTTCCCTCTTCCAGACACATGGGGGCCTGGCTGGGGACTACATTTCCCAGGACCCCTGGCGGCTCGCTCTGCCCACGTGACTGGGTCGTCCCCAAAGGCACACACGTGCATGAGATGAGTGCACAGGACTCTTTGAATTTTCTCTTTTTTCCCTTCCACCAAGTTAGCTGGAGGTGGCAGCTTCAATTATGCAGCTAACAAAAGTGCACCAGGGCAGAGGTGCTGAATTTACACTAGAATTCCTTAGAAGGCAGTTTCAAGATCCTCCCTCTCCCCGGAGCTGCTGACTTTATAGGACTGGCCAGGCAAGGTTTCTTTTCTTTTCTTTTTTTGGTACCAGGGATCGAACTCACGACCTCACGCTTGCCAGGCAGGCGCTTATGCTGCTGAGCTAAATCCCTAGTGGCAAGGTTTCTTTTTTCCTTTCTTTTTCTTTTCTTTTTCCATTTTTTTCGTTTTTTGTAGCACTGGGAATTAAACCCAGGGCCGTCACACTGTGCTACATCTCCAGCCCCAACTCTTTTTAAATTTTGAGGCAGGGACTCACTAATCTGCTAACTTGTGCTGGTTGCAAAGTTGCAATTCTTTTGACCCCAAAAGATCAAGGTGGAAGCTGTAGAAAATCTTAAAAGCTAGGTCCAGAACTGGCGTGGTGTCACCTCCACCATGTTTTGTTAGCCAAAGCAGCCAGGTGTTCAGCCTTATCCAAGCACCAGGAACAAGCTGGCTGTTTTAGTTCGCTGGAGCTACAGTAATGGTCCGCAAATTAGGAGAACGGATTTGAGAGGGGTGTTTTTTACATTAAATACGGTCTTGCTATTCTCGTATTTACCACCAGAGGGCGCGAGATTTAATATTAATTGCCCTGCGATTTGAGTCCAATCTACACCTGGCTGAGCGCTTTTGTTAATTTGGATAAGAGGAGACTCTCGAATTCTTTGTTTAAAAAAAGAATCTATAAGAGCCGTAGGCTTTTATTTCATGATGTTTGTGGAAGGAGAGAAAAGATCCTTTTCTGATTTGACAGAGAAAAACCTGTAAGTATCCTTTAAAAACGTGTTTCGCCTCTGTCACCATGGCAACGAATAACCAAGGAAGACAACCAATCAGAATTCAGGCTTCTTTTGGAGTCTCTTTTTTGTTCGGATATTGTAACATTTTCTGAGGGGACCTCAGATCCTTTTGTTCCAGTTATCTTTTCAAGGACAGTGTGTAAGAACAGAGAACAGAACAGGTCCCTGCTGGGAGAATTCTCCGGAGCTGGCTGCGCAGGAGAACAAGCTAGAAGTCAGCGAATGTTCTCTATCTGGTGCTTCGCAGAAGCCGATTCTTCGGGCTGATTTCATGGCGCAAAATACTATTCTTCCTGCAGAGCAGCGAGGGTCACTTCCTTCATCTTCCTGTCTTCTTAAAAAAATTTTAAAATATCTGACTTTTATTAATTAAAAATCTTTTCTTCATCTCTTGTTGGTTGTTGTTGATAGTGCAAACGTGTGGTTCAGAGGGCTGGCTCTGGTGTTTCAGGCAAAAATCAGACCAAGGCGCTCCATTTTACTGGACGCGATGAACCTTCCTTTGAGAAAAGAGAGAATTTGCCAAGAACAAAAGGGAAGCCCAGAAGGTTAGGTTCCGAAGTCAAAGCACTTAGTTGCAAGAATCAGACTTGTGTATACCTAAGGGGGTGTGTGGCATTAATGAAGAAATGAACACTGAATGGATATGTAGTGGTTTTCAAGAAATTGCTATTCTTTGGGGTATGATTTGGCATTTCATTATGCTTTTGAAACAGTCTTTCCATTTATTTATTTATTTGTTTGTTTGTTCTGGTACTGGGAATTGAACTCACAACCTTGTGCTTGCCAGGCAGGCGAGGTGCCACTGAGCTAAACCCCCAACTTCTTCCTTTTATTTATGAACATTTATTTATTTATTGTAAAACAGGGGACTGAACTCAGGACCTCTGCACTGACCTACATCTGTAGCCCTGGTTTTTTGGGTTTGTTTGTTTTTTTAACTTTAGGACAGGTCTTGAGAAGTTGTCCAGGTTGGGTTTGAACTTGTGACCCTCCTGCCTCAGCCTCCCCGTGTGCTGGGATTATAGGCTTAGTTCTTCCTTTTAGAGGTCTGTACTGGAGTAGTTGCTGTCCTTCCCTTGAGTGGAGGTGGCGTCATTCTCCCAGCCTTGAACGTGGGCTGGCCTTACACTCGCTGGTAAGATGGGGATCCTGGAGAAGACCGTGTGTGACAGCTGAGGTCCCCCGAGGCCTCCCCTTGGAGGTTCTGTGGCTCAGTCAAGGTAGAAATGCACCCTGGAGGTTTCTGCCCTCCCTGGGATCCTGGCGAACCCTCTACCTTCACGCTAGTCTCAGTGTGTCCTTGCAGAAAGTCACCTTGGGTGTCAGTCCTGTCCCAGCCCAGTGCAGGCTTCTCCTGGGTGTATGAAGTGAGGTGCAGGCTGCCATGGCCACGGTTGCTCAGTTCTCTGTCCCTAGAGTGACCTGTTTGTTGCTTGCCTGGGATGCAGGTTTGAAGTTGTCCCCAGATGTCTCCCACGGCGTGAGGTCACTTTGCCTTCTTTGCGGGTCCAGCTCATCAGACCAGCACCTCTGTCTCCATCTCCTCCCTTTCGGTTTTGCCTGTCGTGGTCACCAAGGCTAAGAAACCCATGGGGCGATGTGTCCACCCGAGCTCAATGTGTCCAGGGGCCCGAGTCTGCAGGGAGAACTTGCTCGTGGCCCTGTGTGACATGGTGCACACGGCTCACCATCACTGTCACTTTCGTCCAAGTCACAGTGTCCACCTCCCTATCCAGCTGGCCGGGCTCTCGAGCACCCTTGGACTCACTTTCTGCTGTGGTGATCAGACGCCCTTGGGGCCCAGTTGTCCCCATGGCTCCTCACAGAGCCGCTCTGCCTGCAGGGTCAGGTGCCCGAAGCCGGAGGCGGACCTGCCATCCAGCAGATGTCGTCTGCTGTGGCCTCACACAGGACCCTCCCGATCCCGTGCGTGTCCACAATCTGCCCGGGGACAGTGGCACAGGGTGGCCAGTGTCCTCCGCACACTCCACCAGGGCGGCCTTGGCCCCTCCCGCCCCATGACACTCAGTTGGACCCGCACAGAGACAGGCCAGTGGTGGCAGGATGACCTCGATGGCGCTTGCTCCAAGATCTGGGGTCACCGGGGATCAGCAACGCCTCCCACTGATCCCACAAGGAGGCTCACGGCCTGGCACTGCCACTCAACCCTGATCCCAGAGGAAGGGGCCCAGGTGGCCTGCGCTGTGGGCACCGAGCCGGCACCCCCTGGAGGCGCCCTCGGGGCGGGGGGTTCAGGCCCAGCCTGGCTCTCCAGGGACTGAGCTCAGCTGCTTTGCCTGGGGCTGTCCGGGGACCCTTGGGGACCTGCAGTGTCTGGAGATGCAGCTGGCCGGGGTTCCAGGCCACCGGATGGGTCCGATTAGGGCTGCTGGAGACTGTTCCGTGGCCCCAGCCCTGTCAGACCCATGGCTTCTAGGCTCAGTGCTTCCCTCCAGCGCCTGGGGGCTCGGGCCTCTTCCTCCTCTCAGCCCACTGCGGTTTCCACGGCAACCTGTGTATCTTGTTTGCTTATTGGGGGTCTTCTGTGGCTCTAGCCTTTGTCAAGGCTTCCTCTAGCCTTCAGGGTCAGGACTCTGTTGGAGAGCAAGGCCTCGTTCGTTCGGAGGAGCCAGGCTCCAGGTCTATGGCTGAGGTAGGCAGGGGAGGTAGAGGCTGGGGGGTGTGGGCACAGCTCCTGGACCCTGGGGCAGCCAGTGCCACCACCATGTAGGGCTCCCTGTGCAGTGAGGGTCTGCCCAAGGGTGGAGTCAGGCTTGGCTTTTGTGGCTTTGTATGTGTGTGTGTTTTGGATTTTTGAGACAGGGTCTCGCTATGTAGTTCAGGCTGGGCCTGAACTCACTGTATAGCCCAGGCTGGCCTTGAACTCTTAGTGATCCTCCTGCCTCAGCCTCCCTCAGTGCTAGGATTACAGGCTTGTGCCACCATGCTGTTTCACAATTCCTTTTTTTTTTCTTTTTGAGACAGAGTTTCTCCATGTAGTTCACTTTGTAGTCCAGGCTGGCCTTGAACTTGCAGTGATCCATCCTCCTTTCTCAGCCTCTTAAGTGCTGCGATTCACTAGTCCTCTTTACGGGCACAGAAAGCAGAAGCGCTGTTACGGATTTGCTGTACCAGAGCGCCCTCTTGTGGGCATAGGGGAGACAAGTCAGGAACAGAAAATGGAACTAGAGGTTTTACATTTTAGGTTCTCTCTCCTCTCTGCCGCTTTCCTTCTTTCCATTCTTCCTTTCCCCACATTTCCGGGGACCTGCTCCAGGGGCCCGAGGGATGTCAGCCTAGGCCCTGACGTCCTGGGATTCACAACCCAGGAGTGCGGAGTGAGGAGACCCAGGAAGGCCCCTGGATAGCGCTCGACTCTCAAACTGAAAAAGGCCGGGCGCTGGGCAGGGGTGCAGCAGGCAGGACCCCCACCTGGGGCACGGGCAGCCACAGCAAGGGTGAGAGCAGCGGGGAGGTGGGGGCGGGTTTGCGATGGGTGCGGATGGGAAGCGCGAGGCTGGGCTGGGCCCCAGGAGCAGGGGTCCCCCCTGTGCTGGGCTCACTGCGCTCAGGACCGCGTGCCAGGATCGGGGCTCCCAGCCCCTCAGGGTGAACCCTGATGCTTGATTGGCCTGGCTGACACTTGCAGGCAAGCTTAGCCCCAGGGGCGTCACCTCCTGCTGCCCCCTGCGCCACTGTCCTCTCGGAGACGTGACCAGACCCACGGGCCGGGTGCTTTGCAAAGGCCGAGGACGGTCACGCCTCATGCAAAAGTTCAGCAGCCTGGAGGGCGAGTTGACCACCCCGTGCTCCTAGGTCATCGCGAGAGGAAACACAGAACCTTATTTTTTTCGGAAATTTGCATTAGCGCGTGCTTGCTGTCCAAGAGGGTGACGTCCTTCGTGAGTTGTCGGTCCCGGTACATCACACATCCTGACTCCTTTTACGGCCTCTTGCCCTTCCCCCCTCCCGTCTCTGTCATTTCTGAGTCAGAGGATCAGGTTCAGCTCATCCGCTGCAAGGAGCCAGGGTCCAGAGCAATAGCCCCCGTGGCCAGGGGGCCTATGCCTCTCACGCATGCGCTGATTATTTTAGCAAAGTCAGGAGTTTTTGCTGTTCACATCTTACAGATGGGTAAACTGAGGCTCAGGGGGTAGACCACCTGCCCAGGTTTGCACAGCCCTGGAATCTGACCTCTGACAGCCTGGCTTGACTCAGCCCCATCCCCATGACAGGGTGTCCTGAGCCCAGGGGATACCAGCTTGCTGCGCCTGCCAAGGGCAGGAGGATTCGGGGTGTTGGGAGCCTGCCTAGACGTGCGGGTGACGCTGTCCCTTCCCCACCGGGCTGTGAAGCAGAAGAACCAGCTGGGTGCATGTTCCCATTGCAGCATCCAGACAGCAAATTGCTGGGGTTTTTGTTTTTCCTCTGCTGCTGGGGGTTTGGATTCAGGACCTTCCCACTGGGCTACATCCTCAGCTCTCTTTGTTCTTCATTTGGAGACAGCCTCTTGCTAAGTGGCTACGTTGCCCAGGCTGAGTTTGAACTCAGCAATCCTCCTGCCTCAGCCTCCCAGAGTGCTAGGATTAGAGGTGCATGAACCGCACCATGCTGGGCTTGTGCCTGACATGTTATGCCTTCCAGATACAGATACCTGTCTGTCCCTCTTGTCACCACACATCCCATCCCCTGGGGTCTGCTTGTTCTTTTCACTTCCAATCCACAAGCGAACATGCACACATCTCAAGTGTGAGGCAGCTGGGAAAGCCACAGGCCTGGGATGGGCTGAGTGCCCATTGTTCTGGAGACTTCCATTCCAAGTTTCCAAGTTTCTTTCTGATGCCCAGCCCCACAGCAGGCCCTGGCACCACTGCACGGGGGTCACACAGGAGCTGAAGCCTGCAGGGCTGGGGCTGGGGCTGCCTTCAAACCCCTGGAGCTACAAAACAGAAAAAAGCAAGTGCTGTTCTTCCGCTCCAAGGTCAAGGGAGGGGGATCCTGACCTTGAACCTGCCCTTTTCCAGGGAGAGGTTTCTGGGGTGGCAGCCAACTCTGGAAAGTTCCTTCCTTCCCAGGCCACTGGCCTGAGCTGTCTAGAGACACGAGTGCAGAGGCTAGAGACTTATTTATGTGGTGCCCTGGGACTCTCGGGCTCTGGGAGAGGACACACAAGGTCACCCCATCCCTGACTCAAAACAGACCTCGTCTGGCATCTATGACTTTGTGCCTCTGACTGCGTCCTCCCAAGACGGGACCGGAGGCAAGGGGCCTTGGCCTCTGCTCCCTGCCCCTCTGACAGCTTCCTTGGCTGTTTTGCAGCTTATGATGAGATGCTGGGTTCTGCTTTGAATTAAAAAAAATAGTTGTTAAAAATTATAAAGTAGCATCGGTACGGTGGTGAATGCTTGTAACCCTGTACTTGGGAGGCGGAAACAGGAGGATCATTGTGGGTTTGAGGCCAGTCTGGGCTTTGTGTAGTGATTTCAAGGCCAGATGGTGAGACTTTATCTCAAAATATATATATATAAAATAATTCTTGGGATAAGTCAAGCAATAAAGACTAAATAAAGGAAAAATATCTACATTCTCTCTGTTTAGTTTGCTCTCTTGCTGCTACATGGGTGACTGTGTGACATTTCGGAGCATACCCTTCCATATTTTTTTCCTAAGCTTTGCAAACATACGTGTATTGAGGACTGATCAGACCTGCAACCTCCCCAACCAGTGGGTGGCAAGGGCTTAAATAAAAGAGACAAGCGGTGTGATCTTAGGGTTCCAGGAGAATCACAACCCTCTAGCAGAATTTGAAATTATCTGTGGGTTGAGACAAAGATCTTCCTTGGGCAGGCCATATTTATTTGGTTTTCAAACAAAGGGAGGGAGGGGTTAAAGTGGGTACCGAGGAAACTGAGCAGGACCTTGGGAGTCGGTTCAAAGACTTCACCAAGTAGTAAATTATGCTAGTTAGGGGAACCGTCTTGTCTCCAGGTTGACATTCACCACAGGAGTGAGACACCTGCAGCTACAGTGTCTATCGGGTTAATCAGGGTTGGAGCCAGGCGTCCTCAGCTGTGGCCTTATCTTGTCCTTTGAGGCTTCATGGCATCACAGGCCACCACAGGATTCCGTGGGGACCAGCGATCCATAGAGATTCACTCACTCTGAATCCACTGCCCCTCTCCAGACAAAGGACTTAGGCCTGGGATGGACTCACAAGTAAACATAGAAAGCCAATTGGTTAATTTTAAATCCTGCTCAGAGCCACTCCATAAAGGTCTCTGGCATTCATGTACGCTGATGTCACTTATTCATGTATTAGTGATTTATTTTTTTATTTTTGAGTTTTTTTGTTTTTTGTTTTTTTTTGCGGCAGGGCCTTGCCCTGTAGTGCAGGCTGGTCTCGAACTCGTGACCATAGGCGTGTACCACCCTGTCCGGCATCATTACCTTAAAAGGCACCCTCCTGCTCAAAGGTGTTTAAGAACTCGGACCCTGGGCCACATCTGTCTTATGGACAGCTCTGTCCATCCTGGCTGTGTGACCTTGGACAAGTTAGTTGGGCTCTCTGTGACTCAGTTTCCTTACTTACAAAGTGAGAATGATGGCAGTGGTTCTGTCTGGGGGGTGCAGGGAGCGCGGTGGGAATCTCGGGGTGGCCTGAGTCAACGAGCTCTGTCCACCCCCACGCTCGTGAGGTGGGGTGGGGTGTTGAGGTGCCAAGAGGGGACACCCTGGGATTCTACTTGGGTTATGAGGGTGCTGAACTCATCAGTAGATTAATTCAGCGGTCAGTTCACAGCTGAACTCACCACTAGAAGGCAGGGGCTGCTGGGAGAGGTGGGTCACAGCAGGCGTCACCTGGAAGGTGTGTTTTGGTCCCTGGTTCCCTCCCCTCTCTCCGCTTCCTGATTGTCATGGAGTGGCTTCTTGCACCAGGCCCTTCCATCCTGCCAGGGAGCCAACCCACCATAGACGGAGCCCTCTGAAACCGAGCCCAATAAACACCTCTAAGTTGCAGGCATCAGATATTTTGTCCAACAATGACAAAGTGCTTTCCTGTCACGCAGGGTTATAAACAACGCGGGTACTGAACGTGTTCACACGCACAGATCCCCAGCGGATGCCCCAGAATAAACCCTCAGGGGTGAGGGTGGCCGCTGAGGCGCTGAAACGCGGCTTTGTCTGTTTGATGACTCTGTGTGTACTTCAGTGTCAATGAAATCTGTCCTTGGGTTCAGCTCACCGGCTTCCTTTCGCTAATTGATGGTCACCGCTGGGAAGTTTAAGGTTACATGTGAGGTTTACATTCGAGGCTGGCGTGTCCTCTCCGTTGGACAGCAGTGCTCTGGAGAGAAGTGGAACATCTATTTCAGGATCAGGAAGGTAAAAGAAGAAAACGGCTGGGGAAAGAAAGGTATAGGAATGCAGTTTGCATATGGCAGTTCCCATGGTAACCATGCAATCAACTCTCTGGTGGAAAAACAAACAACTTGGGAGGGGTCTGAGGGGTTTCTGTTCTGTTTGTTTATTGATTATTTAGCTAATGCTTGCAGAATGGTAAGCTTTTCTGGAGCTGGGGTTGTTGGGTACAGTGGTGGGAGGGACTGAATCAAGGTCTTCGCTATCGGCCAGCCTATTTTCTTGTTTTGTTTTTAGCATAGCAGATATTTATTCCTTTATTTGAACACCTCTACACACAATCAAAATGTATGGGCCCTTTTTCATTTTGTTGAAAGCGCAGGTGTCAAGGTTTTATGTCTGTTAACAAATATTTTCTGGAAATTAACTTTTTTTTTTTTGTCTTTTTGAGACAGGGTCTCACTCTGCAGTTTAGGATGGCCTTGGGCTCACTTCATAGCTCAGGCTGGTCTCGAACTTGCAAGTATCCTCCTGCCTCAGCCTCCCAAGTGCTGAGATTACAGGTGTGCATCACCACACCCAGTTTAACTGATACTTTTGAAGCCCCTATAGAAAGAAAAATTAGCACAGAGAGAGCATCAATTTATATTTGGAAGTTTGACCCCATATTTTATTCTTCTGTTTTTGGAACCAGGAATTGAACTCAGGGCCTTTTGCTTGCCGGGCAGAAGTGGTGCCACTGAGCTATTACTGTACCCCATTCTATTCTTAAATCAGCAAACCCAGAATTTGAAAAAATCAAAGGGCAATTTCTTCCGGACTCAAATTTCGCCTGGAAAGTGGTTCCTGCCTACTGGGAGACACACCAGAATTGAAATGTGGTCTTTGTTTTGTTTTGGTTTTTGGTTTTTTTTGGTACTGGGGATCGAACTCACAACCTCATGCTTGCCAGGCAGGTGCTTACGCCACTGAGCTAAGCCCCTGAAATGTGGTCTTTGAGGAATAGCAAACTTTTCAAAAGTACAGCTGTTTGATCAGGGATGAGAAAATTAACAGACAATGGATTAAAAACCATGAACTTGCGGTGACACCAACTGACTTAATGATCTGACGGGAGCAGATCGATCGAGTTGAGTCAAGACAGCTTGCTGGACTACCCAAAGCATACCTTCATCAACTCGACTGATCTGCGCCCTGACACTCCTTCCGTGTCCGTCAGCTTCCAAACAGCAGGGTCCACCTGACTGCTGACCACTGTGCATCGAATTCAGAATTCCGTGGGGCCACACAACTGAGCCAGGCATTTGGACAGTTCTAATGTGCACTTACTGGTACTGTGCAGACTTGTGCAGTTTTGTTTGGGGTAAGCTAAAGTTGCTTCACTTCTAAGAGAAACCTCTTGCAACAGATTTATTCTGTGACACTTTCAGTTTTTTGGGGGGGGGATTTAAAATTTTATCAGTACATTTTAGGTGTATACAACGATCACATTCATCACAGGGAGTTAGCACCAGCACATGATGTATCTTGTTTCTTTTTTTCCCATTCCCCTCCCCTCCTCTCAACCCCTCCTGCCTGTTTATTTACAAAAGCTTTGTTTCCTTTTCTCCTTCCATTCTTTTTTTCTTGTCCCTTACTTCCTTTCCCCCATCCCCTCCCTTGTACCTCTTCTCACGTGAGCATTTTCTTCCTGTTTCCCAATATCTATTACACATTTTAGTCCTTACTTACAATTTCAGTTTCTCACACCAGAGAAACAATGTGGTATTTAAATATATGTGTCCGATTTATTTCGCTTAACGAATATGGCCTCAAGGTACATTCATTTAGCTAGAAACGGCTCAAGCTTATCCTTCTGGAATATATATATATATATATATATATATATATATATATATATATAATCTTTTTTCTAATCCATCCATTGGTTGATAAACATTTGGCTGTTACAAGCTGTGGCTCTGTAAACGTGGGTGTGCATGTATCGCTGGGGTGTGATGCTTTTAGTTCTTTTGGGAAGATACCCAGAAGGGAATAGTTGGGTTGAATGGAACCATTAGTTTTAGTTTTCTGAGGAATCTCCACACTGATTTCCACAGTGGTTGCACCAGTCTACACTCCCACCAACAGAGAAGAAGGGTTCTTTTATTTCTAAGAATGTGACTTTTCTTTTTAGGCAGAGTCTCGCTGTGCCAGAGTCTCAGGCTAGGCTTGAACTCAGTATGCAGCCCCGGCTGGCCTTGAACTTGAAGCGACCCTTCTGCCTCAGCCTCCTGAGTGCCGGGATTGCAGGTGTGTGCCACCACGCCTGGCTCTGCCCATTTTCACTCCGGGAGGCTGATCCTTAGTTCAAGCTCAACTTGAGCAATTTCGCGACTTAGCACAACCCTGTCCCAACAAACAACAAACAAACAGACTTTGGATGTATCTCTGTGAAGGCCTGCGTTCAAGCCCTCTACCCACCCAACAGACATACCCTCCCACTACGGCACCTGCCGACGCCAGCGCTAGCTTCCTGTGTTGCTATGGAGACCGTGACCAGCAAAGTTTTTTTTGGGGGGGGGAGCCGGTAGGTTCGCGCAGGCGCAGGCCCAAGGAGGCGCGCAGTCACCCACACCCTGCAGAGCGCCTGCAGCGCCGCGCAGGCTCAGACTCCCCCGCTGGCGGCGGTTCCCACCTCCCACGCCCACCAGATGCGCCCCGCGCCGCCTCTTGCACCTGGCCGCGGTGTCAGGACCCTCAGGCGTGGCGCAGGGACGCAGGGCGGGAGCAGCGTGGCCTGCAGAGAGCTGACTCGTTAGCCCCGGCGAATTACCAGACTGCCCAGGCCAGGGGCCAGGGAAGACGCTGAGCCCAGCCCGCCAGGGCCACTGGAGCCAAGAAGGCCTGAACGCCCAGACCCCAGGGCGCCTCCAGGGGGCGCTGGCGCGGTGCCCGCAGCCCAGGTCGCCTGGGCCCCGCCCGCCGGGATCAGGGTTGGGCAGCAGAGTCTGGCCGTGCGGGAGTGGTGAGGGCGCGGCTAGTCTCCGGTGACCCCAGAGCTTGGAGCAGGCGTCATCGAGGCCATTCCGCCACCACCTACCTGTCTCTGTGCAGGTCCAGCGGAACGTCACAGGGAACCAAGGAAGCCAAGGCCGCCCTGGCAGAGTGTGCGGGGAACACCGGCCACCCCTCACTGGTGTCCCCAGAGAGATTGCAGATGACCTGGGGATTGGGAGAGCCCTGCGTGAGGCCGTGGGCAGGACACGCGGGTCCCGAAGCAGACGCGACCTCTGCTGGACTGGATGGAGGCTTGATGCAGGCGTCCAGGTCACGGCCACGCCTGCTGCTTCTGCCCGGGAGCCCCAGGCCCAGGGTCTGGGCAGGAGGCAGCTGGGCAGGCTGACCTCGCAGATGGAGCAGCCGGGGGGTCACGAGAGGGGCCATAGGGGTGGCAGGAAAAGAGCCAGGGACAGCAGGCTGACCCAGAAGGGCAAGAAGAGGGGTCAAGGAGGATTATAGGAGTCACCCAGGATACCCATGTAGGGTGGGACACAGGGCACAGTGGACTTGATGCCCTGGCCAGACAAAGGGCTCATTGAGAAGAGGAGGATGCGGATGATGGTCCCTGAGAGTCCTTGGCCGAGGTCTTGGCCGGGAGCAGGGCTTCCACTGAGGCTATGGGTGTGAAGAACAGGACTCTAGGGGTTCGCTAACCTGTGAACAACAGTCCCTCCCTGTTGGGAGCCCTTTAAGCTAGAAATTGACCTAGAGCATGACCCAGAATGATCCTACCAGAAAACAGAGCCCCATGTCAGCCACCTGCAGAAGCTGCTATAGCCCAGAAAAACTCCAAGCTGCTAGACAATCCAAGCAGTGGGTTGCTAGGCAGAGGGGCTGAGACTGACGTCACCCTTCCCGCTATATAAATAAACACGCTGCACTGGTTGAGCGGTAGCTTTCCTCCCATCAGGAGAGTAAGGGCTCCACCGGACCCCAGCTTTGTCTCTTTATTTTTCTCATCCTCTCGTGGTCTTTCACCCCAAGAACCTCAGGAGCTGCATGGGTGGCGACACATGGCGCCTGAACACAGGCAGGGGAAGAGATTGAGGATGAGGGGACACTTCTCGTGCGCACAACTAGGAGGAGAAGTGCACTGGTACAGGTCAATAGTCATCACTGGAATGTACCGATATTGGCTTCATCAGGTATAACAAGTGGAGGGCATTGAAACTCCCTAGGGCCAGTTATAAAAACCCCTTCCCAAGGTGTGGGGGGGGGACAAAAAGAAAAAGAAAAAAAGGTGTATTGACTTCATTAGTGGTATAATTATGGGACACACAACTTTTAAGGAATTGGAAATGTATATGGAACTTTTTGTTGTATGCTTGATTCCAGCATTTACTTTTCTTTTGTGGCTTGACGAGGAAATGTCTTGGTGACCGTGGGCTTGTTGGGATGGCCTCGAGGAAACTGGCTTGGAGAAGGGCTTTAAAATCAAGTCCAAGCTGGGAAGAGATGGCAGAGTAACAGAGACTCGGACAAAGTTTAATAAGCTTTGTAACCTAGCTCAATTAGATAAGAAGGAGAGATGGGGGATGACCCTTCCCCAGAAGAGGAGAGCTTTGCTGCGAATTCTGTTTTACAGCACCTGATATTTTTAATTGAGTTGCAAGCAGCTGTCCCCACCTTTTCAAGTCAGAGAAATTTTGCTGTTCATAGGTTAAAACTTTCCTCCATCTCCCTTGCAATTGATGCTAAAAGAAGCCAGACAGGTGGGGGAATACGTGAAGGGTTCTCGGCGTATCTATCCGGCTACAGTACTTGGGCACCCAGTAATTCGGGACAAGTCATACGTCGTCCTGAAGCTATAGCGTTTAAATCATTAAAAGAGTTAAAAAATGCTACTGCCACCTATGGCCCTACAGCGCCGTTCACCTTGGCTTCGTAGAGCTTCTAGGACAGCAAGTTATGGCCCCAAATGATTGGAAAGGCGTAGCTAAAACATGTTTAAGTCCGGGGGATTATTTGTTGTGCAAAGAAAAATTTTTTTGAATTGCGCACAGACGAGGCCACACGCAATGCCGCTAAGAACGTAGCTGTTACAAAATACATGTTGACTGGGTGGGGTCTTCGCTGCTATAGGCAGTCAGCTTGCCTTCCATATGCAGGTGTATGACCGAGTTAGAATAGCAGCCACGAGGGCCTGGAGTGAGCTGCCTAACTCTTTGGTGACTCATCAGATTTGACTCTACTTGACTTCTACTTGTCAGGGTCCAGTCGAACCATTTCAGGATTTTGTTGCACGTTTATTGCAAGCTAGTGAGAGAGTTATAAGTGACACAAAAGAGAGTAAATTTGTAGTTCAACAACTGGCTTTTGAAAATGCAAATAAGTGGTGTAAAGAAGCTTTAAGAGCCCACAAAAGGCGAGCTGCACTTCTGAGATGATTGGGATTTGTGCAGGTATTGGCCCCTCGTGTGTACAGGGCGCTGCTTGGGCAGCTGCTCTAGAAACCCACGGCCTAAAGGAAAGAGAAGGAGCAAGGTTACTTGTCTCCCTTACAGCGGGGAGGCCGTCTTGCTCGAAACTGTTCTGCTGCTGCACCTCGGGGGCAGCACAGCCACTGTCTGTCTCTTCCACAGAACCTCCCCATGTCTGTGCAAGGTGTCGCCAAGGGTATTCTTGGGACAGTGATTGCAGATCAAAAACAGATGCAGAAGGACAGGCCATTTCGGGAAACTTCCAATGGGACCTGCTGTGGCCCCACCCGACGATGGCAGTGATTTCCTCAGTTTCTCCCCAGCCTCACTCATGTTTCCACCCTCTGGAGAGCAGCAAAAGACAGCAGAGGCTGGGAGCTCAGCTCCCCCTCCGGATTCACACTAACTCCTGAAGTGGGACCCCAGCTTGTTCCTACCGGAGTCCCGGGTCTTTGCCTCAGAGAACAGGGGGTCTCACATGAAAGGGTCTCCAGCTTTTGCCAGGCGTCATCCTTGCTGACTGTTTAGGGGAATCAAGGTTATGGTTCAATCTGTTCAAAACACTTCAAATCACCCCAGGTTCTCATATTGCTCAATTGGTTATTCTTCCCTTGACAAAAATTGGAAAATCTAAACAAGGAAAGGGGGCCCAAGGGTTTTGGGTTTCTCAATACTTACTGGACTCAACACATTAAGCAAGATCATGCTGAGCTGGAATTGATCACTGAAGGAAAGGCATTTAAAGGGCGTTTTGACACAGGAGCCGATGTTTCTGTTATTGTCCAAAAGCACGGGCCAATGGCATGGCCTGCGGGTGGCAAATGCAGATCTCCAGGGTGTGGGCAGTGTCCCTCACCCTAGCTGAAGTGCTAGATTGTTAACCCGGAGGGATGCAGAGGGTCATTCTGGACATTTCTCACCTGACGTCCTCCCCCACATACCAGTTAATTTATGAGGTTGTGATGTGTTACAGGATATGGGGACATTCCTGATTAGTCCTAACTCGTTGGTGACTCATCAGATGTTACAAGGTTTTCTCCCCACTCAGGGGCTTGGTAAAAACAATCAAGGAAGGAGAGAACCCCTTCTAATAAACCCAAGAAAGGGCTGTTTGGTGTAGGGTACTCACCTTCACGTTTTTTAGGGGGTCTTGGTCTCTTATTCCACCCACACACCGCATCCCAGATAACTTGGATGTCCGATGACCCTGTTTGGGTTGATCAGGGACCCCTGACTCAGGAGACGCTTGTAGCAGCTCATTCACTGGTTAAGGGACAAAAGATGGCAGGATATCTAGAACCCACTGATAATCCTTGGATTACCCCAACTTTCATAATAAAAAAGAAGTCAGGAAAATGGAGACTATTACAAGGTTTGTGGCCCGTTAATAAAACCATGAACCGGGCCCGGGATTTAGCTCAGCGGCATAAGCACCTGCCTTGTAAGCACGTGGTCGTGAGTTCTGTCCTTGGTACCAATTACAAAAAAAAAAAACAAAAACACTGCTTTTTTACTATCCTCTTCATCCTCAGGAGGGTAAGAAACGTTTTGCCTTTAGTGCACCTTCTATTAATCATCAGACCCCTATGCACTGCTTCCAATGCTGTTGTCTGCCACAAGAATGGCAAATAGTCCGACTTCATATCAAGAGTTTGTGGCTGCAGCTATTTTGTGAGTCTGTCACACTTATCCATCTATTTATCTCACTCATTGTATGGATAATGTACTGCTGGCACGTGAACCTTTATCCACTTTGCACCAAGTATTTATCCAATGGGGCAATGCCCTTTGTAGTGCCGGACTAATTGTGGCCCCTGAGAAGGTACAAACCATGATCTTTTTCATGTTTGGGTTACACCATCCAGCAAAGCCACAAACTGTTCAGATGCAAGGTAATCAGCTTGCAATCTTATCTGATTTTCGGACTTGACTTGGTAATAGTAATTGACTCTGCCCAGCTGTTAAGCTAACAACTCATGATTTAGGTCCTCTCTTTAACACCCTCAAGGCGGACCCACCCCCCACATTGCCAAGGACACTCACATCAGAGGCTAAAGTTGCCTTGGACAAAGTTAATCTGACTCCAGCTTTGCCCATGTTTCAGATTATCTTCCCTACTCAATGCATGCCCTCTGGGGTGCTTTGCCAGTCTCAGGGGCCTTTACAATGGCTGCGTATGCAGCACGCTCCACACAAAGCCGTTACTCCCTTCTCTGAGGCTGTGGCAGACTGATCACGCGTGGGCAGACACGCACTAGTCACCTTTTTGGCTGTGAGGTTCCCTTTTCTTCTGTCCAACAGCAGTGGCTATGGCAATTTTCATCCTCTTGGCAGTCTGCATTGGCTACCTCCCCTGTTACTGATTGTCTGATCCTCCAGGTAAATTCATCCAATTTGCTTCCCGCACACCCTTTGTTGTCTTTCCTTCTAAAATAAGTTTGGTCCCCATAGTGGGAGGCCTCTCTCTTTTCACAGATGGGTCATCACAGGCAAAGGAGGTTATGTAGCAGCCTCATCTTCCTGAATACAGGGTGAGGGGTTCTCTTCCGCACAGAGACTGAATTAGAGCTGTCGTAGGAGCCTTGCTGGATTGTCCATCCACTCCAATTAACCTGTTCTCAGACAGCGCCTGTGTCTGTGGTGTGACGCGCCATGGAAACGCCACAGTACTCACTGGCCAAGGGGATGTCTTTCACTCACTTCACACGCTCCGACTGGCCATCGGATCATACCACGCTCCTTGTTTCATTGGCCATTTACGTTCCGTTCCCAGTCACCAGGGCCTCCCACCGAGGGAAGCAATGCCATAGACAGATTGCTGGCTACTGTCACTGTTGCTCCCTCAGATGCCACCAACAGGCTTCTGCCTGCCATGCCACGCTCCACCAAAACACCTCTGCCTTGGGCAAACAGTGCC
>PVJX010019596.1:0-25254 GCA_004027295.1 Dolichotis patagonum | reverse complement strand
GCTCCTCTGTCCAAGGCTCTGGATATAGGGCAGCCTGGGCTGGGGAGCCGGGGCTAGTGACAGGCTCAGTCCTCCATCCTCCACCCCAGGGACCAGTGGGGACCCGGCCAGGGGCCATGGAAACCCGTGTACCTTTCACCACGCACCTGGTCCCCACTTTCGGGATCCCCAGGGGCTGTTTTCCAAGCCCTGGACTAACTCGGTCACTTCCAATCTGTCTCCTCCCTGGCTGTCTCGGGCTGGAGTCACCCAGCCTGGCCAGAAACCCGAGAAGACTCTTTGGAGATTTGGACCCATTTCTGAAAAGCTCCTGAAAACCACTCTGCCTTGGTAAAAGGCAGCTTCAAATGCGAGCTGGCAAGAGCGGCCTTTTGTGGATTAACCAGGGCTGACCCTTCTGCCTCTCTCTGGCTTTCTGCTGAGGAAGAGGGGGACCAAAACCCTCCAGATCTAGGGGACCTGGACCCTCAGCTTCAGAGAGGGCTGCAGAGGAGCCCTGGAAGCTATGGGGTGACCAGGGCACCCTGGAGGGGTCCCAGCTCACGGGTCCCTTCATTCCAGGAACCCCAATGCCTGATGTTGATGCCACCAAGTACATGGAACCTGAAAAAAAGCTTGAGGGTGACCTGCCCCTTTCTACCTTGCAGGTGGCAGCACTGAGGTCCCCAGACAGCAGGGGTCAGTAGAGAAGCTGAAACGTGAACCCCAGTTTCCAAGGCCTGCAGCCCTTGCCCCTTCACCCACACTTTCACTGTCAAACTTGAAAGAAGCCCGCACCACACAGCTGTCCCTGCCATGCATGGCTCTTCCTGTGGCTCCAGGGACCTTGCTGTGACCCAGGATACCAGGCCCAGGACAGCTGCAGTGTCCTCAGCGTGCCAGGAGCGATGCGGGGAGCCGGCCACTGCATGCCGTCCCACGAGCCACCCCAAGTACCATCTCCCTCACTGGCCGTGACCACTCTTGTGTCCTTGGGCAGCTTCAGGGTCAGGGGCTCTGCCGTCCCACAGCATCTGCTCGGGCTTGGCGTCAGGATTGAGTGGGTACAGACGCTGGGTCTCCAGCTATTAGCATCCGGGAAGTTTAGAAGAGAACACTGTACAACCAGGACTTGGGCCAGGGTTTAGCTCAGTGGCGTAAGCACCTGTCTGGCAAGCACGCGGTTGTGAGTTTGATCACTGGTACCAAAACAAAACAAAACCCCAGGACTTGTCAGGAAACAGAAGAATTTCTACAGACACATGAGACAAAAGAGTTGATCCTCATGAAAGGAAATCGTGGACAATCTCAGATGCAATATACATGGACTCACACTTTGGACAAGCTGTGTAGCTGCCCTTTACAAAAAAGGAGCTATGCAAACTAACTGACCTCTCTGTGCCTCAGTTTCCTTCTCTGTGAAACAGGAAGTAACAGTACTTGCCCATGAGGTTGATGAAGCGCTCAATGGGTTAATGTTTATAAAGGATTTAAGAAAGCATCAGGAACATAGTCTGTGGCTTTTTTGTTTTTTTGAGACAGAGTCTGGATATAGTTTAGAGTAGCCTTGAATTCACTGTGATCTTCCTGCCTCAGCCTCCTAAGCACTGGGATGACAGGTGGGTACCTGCAAAATGGTACACTGTTTCCATACTGAACCCAGGCTACCAGTCATGTGTTAACTAAGTGCGTCTTTCACACACACACACACACACACACACACACACACACACTGTTGCTCCATGCACGTGAGCTGTGAGTCTCTTTGGTGGTCACCAGTCCAGGGCTCGTGGCCTTGAGCTGCCCCCAGACAGGACAGCCCATGGTACACAACCCACTCCTCTGGCCACCAGAAGGGATGGCCCTCCACCCTCCTCCACGGGTCACCGCCTGCCTTGGTCCCAGCCTCCCCGCCCAGGTACCTCCAGGGTCACGGTCACCCAGGGCTGCGCTTTAGCGCCGAGTGCTCCCTCCTCTCCACTGCGGCCTGCCGAGGTGCCCTCGGACAGCCCCACCAAGAGAAGCAGCGCCAAGCAGGGCAGCATGGTGGGCGCACTGCTGGGTCTGGGGACCCTCGGGAGCCCTCGGCCTGAAGATGCCACCTGCAGCCGGCTCTGTCGCCTCTTGACTGCTGCAGAGTACACAGGGGAAGCTGCCCTGGTCTTTCCAGTATCCTGCTTCCTTCTCTCAGCTTATCTGACCTGAGGTCCTTTCCTGGAACCCCCTCCCTCCCCGGCTGGAAGGCCAATGGCAGCAGGAGCACTGCGGGGAAACAGACCAGCCCCCAGCCCGCCACCCCAGGTATTTGATCCCACGGCTTAGCCCTCTGATGCCGCAGCCGCCTGGCCTCTGGCCGAGCTCCTGGCTTCCTCCCCCTGCAGGTGCACAACGGGCAGTGTGTGCCTTCTCAGCTCGGAGGCCTCTCCCCAGAACTCGGCCCGCCTCCCTTCAGCCTCCCCTTTTGGCCTCTGAGCCCTTCTTCCTCAGCAGGCCTCCCCCCAAAAAAGTGAGGCTCCAGTTCAGGCAGGGCGGTGCATGCCTATAACCCTGGCACTTTGGGAGGCTGAGGCAAGAGGATCTCAAGTTCGAGCCCAACTGGTCAGACACTTGAGTTCCAATTCCAGTGCCACCACTGCGCAGCCGAGACCGTGGCGCATTACTTAGCCTCGCTACACCTCGGGGCTGCCATCTGAGAAGCAGGACGGGTGACAGCACTGGGTCCCGAGCCTGAGGAGGGGCTGAGCTAATGTATGGGGAGCACTTAGCGTGAGGCGTGATGGTAAATATTTAATGCCCGTGACTATTATTAGTTACTATCACTGACCCCGGGTCACAGAAGATGGCCAAGACCCGGCTCTTGTCTGAAAGCAGTGCACAGTCCATGTCTGCGGGCAGACAAAAGCCCTGGTTGGCCAGTGCCAGCTAGACAGGGAGCAAGGCCGGGCATGCCCTCCTTGCGCCTGCCTCCACCTGCTCCCAGCGTGGGTTCTGCCCCTGCCGGGACCTCCCTTCCCACCCAGCCCACTCCCTCCCTCCCCAGCACTAGGGATGGCACCCCGGGCCCCTCACATGCTCGGCAAATGATCTGCTACTGAGCTACATCCGCAGCTCTTCAAAATTTTGAGTCAAGGTCTCACTAAGTTGCCCAGGCTGACCTCACAATTGTGATCCTCCTGCCTCAGCCTCCTGAGTAGCTAGGTATACACCTCTGTCAGTGCCCGGCAAGTGGTTACTGTTTACCTCCTCACTAGAGTTTTCTGTCTCTGGCAAGAATGAACTGGACCCTTTCCTATTACCACCCACCTGGAGCTCTTGTCTGAATTGTACAGGTTGTGCACTGCACAAGAGTGGCTCCTAGGGGGAGCAGTAGAGCTCAGCACTCACTCTGATTACCAATCCAGCCTAGGGTAAAGCCACACCTCTGAAGGCACAGGGCTGGGACAGTGCTGCTAATCAATCACATGGTAGCTGAAGGGGCCATGAGTTTTCTGAAGGAGGCTATGAGAGATGTGTGCCAGGCACATAGTAGGGCCAAAATAAAAATGCACCAGCTGGGTCCAGGCCCATAAAGACAGAACTAAACCAGGGAGTGTGGAGGGCTGGGAGGCTGCTCCTTTCCATACCCGTTGCACCAATCGCTAGCAATGCTTCAGAACCCCAGCATTTACATAAAATGCAGATTGCCTAGTTCAGTCTAATTCCCAGGGCTGGGGCAGGCCTGAGGGTTCCTCTGGGCACAGGAGGGAGGCCATCACACCAGCGCTCACTCAACTCTCCTAGGTCAGGGCACCTAATTAATGTCTCACATACAGTTTTGGGTTTTCTACTGTTAAATTTTTCCTTGCACGAAACAGTTCTGCCTTCCATCTTATTCATTTTACACATCTGGAAACCGAGGCAGGAGAACTTATTTTAGTTTACACTGAGAATCAGCAGACTGACCTGGACCTTGCACACAGCCCTGGGACTTGGCCCTGGAGGCAAATGTAGCAGAGGCCTTTGGACCCCGAGGCCTTTGCATCTGCTGGTGCAAACGGGTGACCTTCGCCCCAAGAGTAGCTGAGCCTCAGTTTCTCCTCCAACAACTTGAAGCTGCCCGCACAGGGCTCTGAGTCCTGCTGCTAAAGTGCCCGGCTAGGAGCCGGCGCACCGTGGATTCTAACCCACCGCGATCACCTGACCCGCAGCCGCCCCCGCGCTGGTCTCTGGCCACACAGCGCAGGAGCCACACGGTCGTGGGGGGCGCGCAGCGGGGACGCGCGACGCCTCGGCTGGGCGCGCAGGGCGGAGGGGACGAAGGAAGAGAAAACGCCGAAGCCCGGATGGCCCGGAGCGGGCAGGGCCCCGGCTGCAAACCGCGGCTATTTGGAGAGTGGCTCTCGGGCTGCGGTCTGGCAGGGGCTGGCAGGCCCGGGGCCCCGCCCGGTGCCCTCGGCCACCCGGGCACGGCCTGGCCCTGTGCGCCCCGGGGAGGACGAAGCCCCGAGGAGGGCGGGGCGCGATGCCTGTGCCAGCCAGGCCCGGGCAGGTTCGGGTGGGGGGGGGTTCCGAGGTCCGCGTGGGCGAGGCGCTTCGGGGTGCAGGTTCCGGTTCCGGCCGCCCCGACCCCCGCGGGAGCGGGCTGGGGGTGGCGTCTGGCCGCCGGGCGGGTGGCGGCCGCGGCGAGGCTCCCGGGGCGCCGGGTGGGCGCAGGATTGCTAAAGGCTGCGGTTTGGCTGCGATGGCGGAGCCCAGAAGAAAAAGCGCGCAGGAGAAGGGATGATAAAAAAACGCTGCTGGGCGAGCAGAGCCCGGGAAACTCGAGCTGAGGGCGGGAGGCGGGAGGCGGGAGGTGGCGGCCGCATGAGGCGGGGCGACCCGGGAAGTGGCAGAGCCGGGACTCGACCCCGCGCCCCTCCTCCCGCGTGCGCTTTCACCTTGGCGGGGGCTGCGACGGGCCGGAGTGTAGGGGCGTCTCCGCCGCATCGGGGGGCCTCTGCGGCACGGGGTGGGAGTCAGCCGGCGATTTGTCCCTGCACCCCGACTCCGCCTCCGTTCGCGTCCTCTAGCGCCCCCACGTGGAAGCGTCTCCAGGCTCTTCTGTGATTGCGCAGCCAGGGCGGGAAGTGGGCGCGGGCTCCCCGGAGCCCGGAGGCCGCGCCGTAGCTGCGCCTGCGGCTCGGACTCAATGCGTTTCCGAGCTTCGGTTCGCGCGCTGGTTCACTGGTGACGGATTTGCCCAGCACCTTACAAAAGGAGGGCTGCCAGGCACCGGGAAGAAAGCAGCCAGCAGGCGCAACAGGCGGAACAGCGTGCAGAGGGCCGCGGCAGACGCCCTGGGGAGGGGCGACCCCTTTCCCCACCTTTACAGTGCGGGGACACTCGCCCTGCTGGGTCCTGCGGGTTTGGAGCTGGATCTCCTGCCCACGGTGAAGGTGGAGCGAGCAGCGTTTGCCCCAGTGCTCAGGGGTTGTACGGGCGGATGTCTGTGCCCACGTCCGTGGCCCAAGCCTGCGTTGCCCTTGGCACCTCCAGCCCCTCGGTTACGTCCCCGGTGTCTCTGGGGGGGGGGCCTGAAGGTGTCACGAAGTTTCAGGGAGATTCTTGCTGCGAACTGAAGATCTGAGAATAACCAAGGCGCTGGGTCCTCAGTTTTACCAGCAAGTCCAGTACCCCGCCCCCATCAGAGGCCCAGGGGTGCAGGGACCCCTTCTCCCACCTGGCTCTTTTCCTTCCCCGTCACCTTTCTCAAAGGGCCTATGCCACCCGCATCTTTGCAGTTAAGGGAAGGTGAAGATGCCGCGTGGGGTTAGGGATCCACATGTAACGTCTCTGTCAGAGTGGCAGGCAGCGTGGTTTAGAATATTCTGGGTTTGATGTGGGGGCGGGGGCCCATGCCTGTAATCCCAGCACTCAGCAGACTGAGACAGGAGGATTGCGTGGGTTCAAGGCCAACCCTGTCTCAAAAAAACAACAAAACAAACAAAACCTCCACTGAATACTCTGGGTTTGAATCCTGGCCCTGCCACTTAGAATCAGTGACCTTAGGCAAGTCCCCTGACTGTTCTGGACATCACTTACCATCTGGGATAGTAACACCGCGCTTGCGTCAAGAAGAGTTGGGGGGAAATAAGGCATGAAAGTGGCCAGAGGCATATGGTGTGTGGCAGGCATCTACACTGCCATTATTACTACTGTTAATAACAGAATTAAGCAGTGATGTCCAGCCTGTTCCCTGGGAAGTCCTGATTAAGGAAAGGCATTCTGGGAATTCCCTGATTTCTTCCTAAGGGCTGAACCAGTCCTTCCCTGCAGTCAGATCTCTTCCCAAGGGGACACTTACCTGACTTAGGGGACCTGAAAGGTGGGCTCAGAGGCTCCAGGCCCCTTCTGGGGAGGGGTGTGTGTGCGTGGGTCTCGCCCTTTGTCTGGAGGCGTCTCCCTGGGGTGCTGGCTTCGCCCGGAGCCTGACAGCAGTGAAGGCACCGGAGTCCGACCCCATTAGCGCGCAGAGAGGAACTCATGATTAAAATTGGCCTTTTCTTCCTGCATCTTGGTTACTGAGTACGGGAGAAGAGAGAGCGGCTAATTGGAAATGTGATTATAATGCGCTGTCCTCTGTCTACCCCGGGGAGCCTCCAGCCCCCGCTGTCTGCAGAAGAGTTTGTTTCTGGTGGCGGGGAGACTGGAGCCGGCCGTGTGGAGACAGTGCCCGGCGGCTGGCCACTTGGCTGGCTGAGTGCGGCGGGCGTGGGGAGCTGCCCTTGCAGGACTGCACCTCCATTCTGCCCTTCCCTGGGGCTTCTGTGGTCCTGGGAGGTGGGAGGGGAGGGCAGCAGGCCCTCGAGGCCAGCGGAAAGCTCTTCTGGGACCCCTGGGCCAGTGTAGTCCCAGGAGGGGTCTAGGGCTGGACGTGGGACACTGGGCTCTGCCACTCCCTGATCTGTGCTTCCAGCCCTGCGGTGGGGAGAGGAGCAGGGTTTCAGGGTGCCCTTGATCTGTGCCTGGTACCGGACGTGGCACTTAAGGAACTTCCCCCTAGTGACCACACAGTCTTCACCTTTCTGCAACCCATCTGTAAAATGGACAAGCTTGTCCAAGGGGAAGGTCTGGGATCCTGAGCGAGGTGGAAGGGGCGTTGGAGGTGTCGTTCGGGGTGCGTGCTTAGGATGAGGACAGTGGGGGAGACCAGCTGGGGGAGGAAAGGAAGAGACTGAGTCCCACCTCGATGGTTGAGTAACCGACATGGATGGGGCTGCCCTCTACAGTTGTTCGGGTTGAGCACTGCACGGTGAGTGACACCTTGGAGAGGCAGAAACTAGAGGCTGGAACCCCGCCCCTGCTCTCTTCACCAAACCCATCTTGTGTGGTTGTGCTGTTGGGCTCACGGAGAGGTGGTGTATGGGTAAAGCCATCCCAGAAGGGCAGACGACGATATCTGGAGCAGAGTCCCAAAGGGAATGTGGGCCGGAGGCTGAGAGTGGGCAGAGGCTGAGGGGGCAACCAGGGAGGGGTGATGGGGAGACGGGGAGGCCCAGACACCGGGGACAGAGACGCTTACGGCACAGTTCCTGGGAGGAGGATGGCGGGGACCCCGAGGTGGTTAGTGGGCTCTTGTGCGCCCTCTCTCTCTCTCTCTCTCTCATTTTATGGATTGATTGCGATGCTGCGGATTGAACCCAGAACCTGCATTCTGAGCTGCATACCAGCCCTTTTTATTTTGAGACACACTCTCTCTCTCTACACTCTCTCTCTCCAGCTACATCGCCCAGGTGCCCTTGAACTTTGAGTTGCCCCAGCCTCCCAGAGTGATGCCATCACCGCTGCATACTGCCGTGCCCTGTTGCTTACTTCTTTCTAAACTTGGTGATTTTTTCATAGTGCTGGGGACAGGACGGGAGGCCATGCTAGGCGAATGCCACCACCAGCCCCAGAGGTGGGTACTGCTGAGATAAGCAGTAGGTCCAGGGGACTCCCGAGGGCTCTCCCGGGTCCTGTGCTTTACAATGAGAATATGTGTGTCATTTTCATAATACACAACAAAGGAGAAACTGGGTATGGTAGCACACACTTGTAATCGTACCTACCTGGGAGGCTGAGGCAGGAGGATCCTTGCAAGTTGGAGGCTCCCCGGGGTTACAAATTGAGCTCAAGGCCAGCCTCAACTGTATAGCGAGACCCTGTCTCAAAAAGACAAAAAAATTAAAAATAAATTCTATTTTATCATAGAATTTCACTAAGTTACCCAGGCAAGCATTGAACTTTTGCTCTTCCTGCCTCAGCCTCCCAGGTAGCTAGGATACAGGTGTGTACTATTGTGCCTTGCTATTTCATTTTTAAGTGACAAGGTCTCACTGTATTGCCCAGGATGGCCTTGAACTCCTGGACTCAAGTGATCCTCCTGCCTCAGCCTTCTGAGTAGCTGGAACTATAAGTGTGGCTGCTGTGGACCGAGATCTGTAGCCATTCGTCTCTCAGACTGTACTGGGTGTTTTGATTTTGGTTTTGCAGCCCGGGCTGGAACGCAGGGCCTCACACGTGCTAGCACAGTCCGGTTTTGCTCTCCTGTTACTCCTCACACAATCGATGCATTTAAAAAGGAGAGAAGCCGAGGAATATGGAAGCTCGTGGGAGAAAGGTTTGAGGGAGGAGGGCAGGTGGAGGATTCCAAAGCTGCAGGAGGCCCTTCAGAGAACAGGGCCCAGTTTGGGTGCTGGTGGCCCTGGGTAGCTGTCCCCCAGTACCCCAGGTCATCAGGCTGAGGTCTCCCCTGATCCACTTCCACGTCACCTGGGGACTTCCTGTGCGGGGGCCACCGTTGATGATGTTGGTGACAGCGAAGCTGTCCCCTGCCCCCAGCACAGAGTAAACAAAGTCGCTCCCCCTCTGGATGCGTTTGAAGACCTGAGGGGGTGACAGGGGCCCTCACAGCAGTGCGGCTGGAGGAGGGGCTGGCCCCCGGGCAGGGGGACGACCACGCCGACTTGCAGGAGTCTGCGTGTCTCCAGCGCCCGGGGACGGGTGGGCGAGGGTGGTGTTGAGGCTTGAAGATTTGGGGAGGCCAAGGCCAAGCCCCAGTGCCCGGGCACGGAGAGCGGGCTTGGCAGGCAGCGGGCTGAAAGATGTGCTGCCAAGCTGGGGAGAGGGGCTGCCGGGGGAAGATCAGAGGCGCGGAGGGGGCGCCGGGCACTGTCGGGGCTTGAAGCCCGGGGAGTTGGCGAAGCCAGGGAGAGGCCAGAGGAAGCGGGCATTGCCAAAGGAGCAGCGGAAAAGAGTGGGTGCCAGCGCAGGGCTGGGGCCGGGTCACCCCTGGCACTCCATGTCTCTCAGGAACCCTCGGGTTCAGTTTTGCAACACCCAGAGACCCCCCTGCTGTGGGTCATAACACCCGGGAGTTTCGGGCCGGGAGGGTCCTCGGGTCCAGGCCCTTCTTGGTACAGAGGGGACACAAGGCCACCTGGTGAGACGGTGACAGCCAGGGACAGAGCCTGCCTGTGTGTACAGCTCTGTCTAAACACTCGTGGGCTCTACTAGAGCGGGGCGCGGGGGTGCTGTGACCGCCATGGGAGCCTCACTAGCAGAAGACCACAAGCACCCGGAGGAGGTGTCCTGGGGTGACAGTGGTGTGGACCCCATGAGCTGGGGTCTTTGAGGGAGGGCCCCCGTGGAAGCCGAAGCTTTGGCTGACTCCAAATAATGGTGTGCTTTGAAATCCACTGGGAATTTATTTTCCATGGAAACCAAATGTCCTACAGAACTAGGAAAGATCTTGAAGCTGGGCGTGGTGGTGCATACCTGTAATCCTGGCACTCTGGAAGCTGAAGCAGGAGGATTGCTGGGCATTTGAGGCCAACGGGGGGCTACTAGTGAGTTCAAGGCCACCCTGAATTACGGAGTAAGATCTTGTCTCAAAAGACCAAAAACCAGCCAGGCATGGTGGGTCATACCCATAATCCCAGCACTCAGGAGGCTGAGGCAGGAAGATTGCTGCGAGTTTGAGGCCAGCCTGGGCTACAAAGTGAGCTCAAGGCTGGCCTGCACTGCATAGCAAAACTCCATCTCAAAAAGACAAAACAAACAAGCCCCAAAACCAAAACAAAACAGAACAAACAAGCGAAAAAGAAAGAAAAGGGAGACCTGAAGGACAAAAGTACCTAGAAGGATGGGATTATTGCTAAGTGGCTAAAACTGACCTTGGTGGCCCGTTGGGACACTGGAGACAGAGCCCGGGGCCCCCTCTTGTCTTTCTTCAGCCTGGGGACACGCACTGGGGCTCAAGGGCAGAGGCCCAGTGGGACATGATCTCCTCCCCTCCTGCTGCTGGGGAGGCAGGGGAAAAATCACATGGCATCAATGTTGCATTTCTTTCTAGCGTGTGTTTGAGGCCTTGCGCTGGCTGCAGCTGTGGACCTGAGCTAGGAGGCCCCAGAGGGCCAGGGGTGCTCCTGGGGCGGCTCAGGGGAGTGGGGCTGGCCGGGTAGACACGCTGTCGGCTGGGATCTGCCCTGCTGTGTCCTCTGCCTGGGGAGCGGACGGTGGCAGCTTGAACCTTGACCTCTCCCCACCCTCTCCAGCCTGGCTGCTTGGCCAGGGCGGCCCACCATGGGGGAGGAGAGGGGACAGGCAGGGCGGGGTGTCCCGGGGGCTGCAGGATGGGGCTCATTTAGCCTCGCAGTCATCTGACCCCCGTGACTCAGGCCTGGCCCTGCCCGTGGAGGGCACCAGGCCAGTCTGAGCTCATCGCTGCTGCCCAGAGGAGAAGTGGTAAACAAGCTCACCCTCCACCTCCCACCCCTGTGAGGAGGCAGAGGACAGGACAGGGTGGGGGGGGCCCCCTTGTGTGCTCCACCAGACCCAGACCACCTGCCTAGCACAGCTGCAAGTCCTGCGTGCTCCTGGGGCCGTCAGGTGTGCCAGGCTCTTTCTGCTGTGTGACACTCGTGGAACGCGTTTGCCCGCACATGTGGTGGCCCCTGTGGTTAACGTGTCCAAAGGGCCGAGGTGGCCGGCCATGTGGGACAATCGTGCCCATCCCTGGTGCGTGGAGGCTGGCAGTCCAGGCCCTGAGGGCAGCTGGCCGCGGAGAAACACTTGATGGACGCGGTCACAGCTCCTCAGACCTCCTGGCTCCCATGGCCACTGGGACACCCAAGATGGCATGGAAGGTCCTTGGTATGTTTCCGTGACCTGCCTGGCAGCTTCTGAGGCTTCCTCCGCCCCTCTCTCTGGTTACCTTTCTCTTGCTTTTCCTCCTCTCTCCTCCAGACCAGGTGACTGTCATTGCTACTAGCTGCCACCAGATGGCACCAGTGCATCGTGTGTGTCCCTCCTGGCTGGGGGGCAGCCCGCACCCCCCCAGATGATTAAGTTCCTTAACCCCTCGCAAGGCCCACGCCCTGCCCCAGGCCTCCCTGGGACTTCATGCAGGGACGAAAACAAGGGTGGGGGCCAGAGTCTCTGCTGGTCCTTCAGGTGTCACCTGCCAAGGGTGTCCGCATCTTCACTCCTGGCACCCTGGGAGGCTGGGTGACGGTCCCCTCCTTACACAGAAAGAGCACAAAACTCAAGAGAAACGAAGTGACTCACAGGAGGCGGATGAGGGCACTGGAGTCAGCTCTGCAGGTTCTGAACCTGGGGACCCCACCTCCTGGGGGTGACGGGAAAGCGCAGCCCTGCCCCAGGGACCAGCTGAGCAGGGGAGACAGAGGTGGCCTGAGCCAGGCCGTGGTACTCAAGGCAGGCTTCCTGGCGGAGGCAGGACACTGGCCAAGTAAGGGTGGCGCTCTCTCAGGCCGGAGCTGCCCAGTGACCTGAGGGTGGAGAGCAAGGGAGTGGGGCTGCCCCAGCCCTGGAGTCAGGGCAGTGCACTGAGCAAGTCAGCCCCAACTCAGGCCCACCCACCCCCACTCACTGTCCCCCTGGGAGGCCGGCCAGCTGTGGGCTGGGGCTAGGGGGGCCAGGGCGGGTCCCTTCCCCCCGGGGTCCAGGCAGGATCCTGAGCAGGCTGTGGCCGTGCCCAGGAGCCAGCGAGGAGCCTCCGCCCCCATCCCCGTGGGCCCCTCTGTAATTAGGGCTATTTTTAGGGTCCTCTTCCTTCCTATTTCAGGCCTCTGGACTGGGCCGGAGAGTGGGCCGTGCTGGGCCGCGGGCTGGAGCCGCTAAACTGGGCCGCGGCGTGGGAGCTGCAGCCACAGCCCAGACCACAGGCCGGGGTGGGTGCTGGCCGGGCTGGCTAGCCCAGGACGTGGCCAGGGGCAGGCCCGGGACGGGGGTGTGCCTTGGCCCGTCCACCTCCTTGAGCCACTCAAAGCTCTGCCCAGAGCTGCCCCACGGCTCCACAAGGAGCCCCCAGCCCTGCCGATTTGGATGGTCAGCCCGGGGCTGGCAGCAACACGCATGTCTGTGATCATGCAACCAGCACTGTCTGGAATGACCCACATTTACTTGTTAATTGATTGACTGATTTTTTGAGACAAGGTCTCCCTATGTGTAGGTCAGACTGACCTTGAACTCACTGTTTAACCCAGGGGGGCCTTGAATTGTGTTAGCCCTCCTGCTTCTGCCTCCGAAGGCCTGGGATTACAGGTGTGCACCACCACACCCAGCTGTGACCAGCGTGGACGGAGCACTCGCAGTGTGCCGGGGACCGTCTCAACGGTATTCAGCCACTGTTGATAACATTCTGAGACCGGGCTCCGTCTCCCCTGTATCACAGCAACGGAAGCCGAGGCTCAGAAGCTTTCTGCTGTTAGGGACCAGGCCCGGGCTCCGTGCCCTGCCTTCCAGGAGCACCCTTGCCTTTGCTAGGGTTCGGGAGGCAAGGGGTGCTTGCATGCAGCTTTCTTGCCAGGCCCCCCCTGGGCTCAGTTCCGTGGCTCGGGGCAGCCGCCTGCCGATAGCCCGCCTGGCCATCCGTGGAGTGCCGTCCACGGCGGGTCCTGCAGGCGGAAGGGTGGGTCCCGCCCAGCTGGTTCCAGTTAGGCATAAGAAAGCAGGCGAGGGGTATATTTAGCCCTGGTCTCTGGAGGAGCCAGAGGCCTTTCATCCTCCGAGGCGCCGGCCACAGTGGGGCTTGGCTTGCCAGCCCGGGCTCCTGGGCTCCAGGGCAGGGAGGAGAAGGGCCACCGTGACCTGGCCATCCCGGGGACTGAGGAGGGTGCTGGTGGCAAATGTAGATGCCAGCCAGGGTGACTGAGGCTTGACTGTCACACAACATGTACCCCGGAGCCTGGAGTGTCCTGCACGTACTGGGTGCATCTGTCCCCGGAGCCCAGACCCAGCCTCGGCCTAGCAGGCCTGTTCCCGGTGCTCAGCGGCCTCAGTCTGGGGGAGCAGGGCAAGTGCAGGGGGCGGGACAGGGCGGCCTTCTCATGCGAAGGAGACAGACAGACATGTCTGGGCACTGTGCGTGCAGAGGGCAGAGAAGCCAGGCCAGGGGGCCACAGCGTGCCATGTGCCATCGGTGTCACTGGACAGTGCTCCGTCAGTAGGCTATTGCATCGTCAGGCACGGGCGGTGCACAGGGCAGGAGGGCTGACCCGCAGGTGACCGTAGAATTGCTCACCGTGGGTGACCAGCACGGCAGTGTTTCGGGGGCTGGCCCGTGAGGGTGGTGTGGCGGAGGAGGGACCAGAACAGCTCTCAACTGCCCCACTGTGATCCTGCGGGGCTGTGGGTGTAATTATCCCCTGCCGGTCGGTCTCCGTGTGTGACTGCGAGGGACACACGTGTGCAAGTAGCGCCGGCCTCTGGCAGCGTGCGGATGGTTGGGTGTGAGCGGGTTCACGGGTGCCCAGCTGTCTAGCAGCTGTCGGGGCCTCCCACTGCAAGCGAAGCCTGCTCCCCGCTGGGGTTCATGCCCCGTTGCCCTTCCGGGGACCCCCACCCCCAAAGCCACAGGCCCCCTGGGCCTGCGGGAGGGAACCCTCTTGAGTTGTGGGTGTTTGTCTCTCCCCTAATCCCTTTCCCCCCACTCCCTCCGACCAGTCCCCAGACGGCAGGCTTCTACCTGCCCCGGGGCGGAGGCAGGGAGGGAAAGAGGAGCCGACTGCCTGCCCGCCAGCCCGCCGCCCTCTGTCTCTGCGCAGACAAAGAGCTCACCCTGGTCTCTGTGGGCGTCTGGGAGACGCTGGGGGGATTAGCTCCTCGAGCCGCCCTCTCCCCACCTTGTGCCAGCCCACCCGGCTGGCACTCACACGGTGAACCCAGGGCGGTGCCCTTGCTGCAGCCGCTGCAGTGGGATGAGTGCGTGCGTGTGCGTGCATGTGCATGTGCATGTGCATGTGCGTGTGCGTGCGTGTTCCCTGCCCAGCACTGCATAGGAGCAGGGGCGCAGGCCTTGCTGTCCTGGGCTGGGTCTTGCCTCGGTTTCTCCTTCCTGTTGCCCCAGCAGCTCTAGGCAGGCTGGCACCTTGGTTGGCACCTTCAGCCTTGGGCTCTCTTCCCCCATCCTGACTGCAGCTTAGGCCTCCTGTTCTTTCCTCAGGGGAGGGCAGGACGTGGCACCGTGGGCTCGGGTCAGGAGGGACATGGCTTGGGTGAGGGGACTGGCTGTGGGCCTGGGCTGCTCTTCGAGTGTCCCGGGCCTTCTCTGTGGTATCTCCATCCAGACCAGGACTAGAAAGCCCAGCACTTTCTTTGTTCTGTGTTATGCAAACCTAGAGATGGTTCTCGGAGCCCTTCCAACATGGACTCATCAGATTTTTGCAACAGATAAGACCGGTATTGCTGCTCTTTCCATTTCAGAAGGGGTTAAATCCAGGACTGAGGACTTAAGGATTTGCCCCAGATCACACAGCTGAGGAACAGAAGCAGGCTGGAGCCCACAGCTTGCTCTGGCGGACACTGAGAGCCGTGTAATTCCTGTCACCCGGGCTTTGGCTCCCAATGCCCTGTCCCCTCCACCCCGAAGACCTAGAAACTCTTGGGAAACTCTGGAATGGAGACAGGTGGGTGGGAGCCAGCTGCGATGACCTGGACCCTCCCCGAGGCACACCCCGTCCTTGAGCAATCGGGGTCCATTCCAGGACAGGTCTGCTGTCCATCCCGCGCCTTGGGGCATGGATGGAAACCTCCTTCCTCTTCCCAGCGGGTGAGTTGGGACCTGCTTTGCTCTTCAGGTCTCTCCGTATTCTCCCCCCCAAACCTCAGAGCACTGTGGGCCCCAGCCCTGCCAGCGAGGCCCGGCTCCTAGGGCTCCGTCCTCAGTGGAGGCGGGAGGTGCTGGTCCGTGACTTCCAGAGTGGGGTGCTGTGGAGAAGCCTGGGGTTTTCCCAAGGACTGGGGGAGGCCGTGGAGGTTAGGGACCTGCACAGTGCCTGGGGTGGAAGAGCTGATTGATAAATCAGAGGGACCTGTTCGGGCGAGTGGGCTGAGAGGCGAGTGGGCGGGTGGGAGGTGAGATGGGCGGTTGGGTGGCCGGGAGGTGTGTGAGTAAGTGGTGCTCCGAGGTCTGGAAGCTGCTTCGGTGGACGGAAGATGGAGGGTGAACGGACACTAGGAAGGGAGGGGGGCGGGAGGGACGAGTGGGCTGGTGGGGAGGTGGGGAGGGAGATGGATGGCTAGATGAGGCGCACAAGTGTGCCAGTAGGTTTGTGAGTTTTTTTAAAATATCATTTTGATGTTTGAGTTTTGGAGACAGAGTCTCACAGTGTCCCTCAGCCTGGCCTCAGGCTCACGGCCATCCTGCCTCAGCCTTCCGAGTGCTGGGATGGCAGGCATGTGCCACCTGCCTGGCTTTGAAGGCATCCACAGAGGACAAGGCTTTTGTGACTCTCGGTCATGGCGACCATGGAGCGAAGCCATGGTGTGGAAGATGCGGAAGATGCTGGCAGATTCCAACCTGACCACTGCCCAGGGGGCGAGTCTCGGCCCTGGCCTGCGCCTGCGCCTGCCCGTGCGGCTCTGAGTGTTGGGGGTGATGCTCCCTGCTGCTCCTGTCCTGGCCCCCACCTCCTTCCTCTGGCAACAGGAAGGTCGCGATGCTCCTGCCTGGGCGACAGCAGGTGAACAGGTGCGAGTGTCCCGCACAGGCTGGACAGGGAAAAGCGACACCATTGGCAAGAACTCTCCATCTGCTTCCCACCCGGAGCAGCCTGGTGCTGTGCTGTGCTGTGCTGTGCGCGGGGCCGGGGCGGGGCGGGCCATCTCGCCGTCCTCCAGGGCACCGGGCCTGAGGGGCCTCTCTTCTGCCCTTCTCTGGGAATAGCTTCCCTTTTTAGACAGGGTCTTGCTAAGTAGCCCAGATGGCCTCAAACTCCCAGCAATCCTCCTGCCTCAGCCTCCTGAGTGCTGGGATGACAGGCGTGCGCCACCTGCCTGGCTGTGGATTATTACGTTGAGCTGTCCCAGCACCCCTTCCAGGCAGCAGGCATTCCCTCTCCTCATGACTGAGGAGGCTGAGGCTCCTGACATGATTATAGAAGGAGCCAGTATGGCCCCCGAGGAGCAGCGCGGGAGAGCAGGATTCCTATTTAAGGTGGCCTGGCTTCTCCCTCACCGTCGTCACGTCTCATGTTGAGACCACTGCCCCTCCCTGTGGTCCTGGGTTCAGCGAAGGACAGCAGGTCTGAGGAGCCAGGAGAGGTGGGGTGGCACTCAGGGAATGCGAAGCCTGAGGACGAGGGAGGACCTGAGCCCTCGTGTCACACACCGGGGTTCCCTGTGAAGGGTTTGGGTGAGACCACTGGAAGGAAGGGTCCCTTCCTTTGCGGCCTGAGGAAGATCACCAGGGGTCATCTGGGGACCTCCCCTTCCCACCTAGGTGGGAAATGGAAATTTTGTTTGTTTGTTTTGAGATAAACTCTTGCTATGTAGCCCAGATTGGCCTTGAACTTGAGGCGATCCTCCTGCCTCAGCGTCCTGTGCTGGGATCACAGGTGTGTGCCACTGTGCCCAGTTTGGGGGTTGGAAATCATGAGAGCTGGCATTTTCTGGACCCAAGGAAAGGCAAATCAGGGGGCTGGTTCTGGGGTGGGGCGGGAAGGGAGTGGCTTGGAGCCTCCTGGGTGGGCCTGGAGGGACCAGGACATATTTACTGGAGGTGGTGGCTGTAGGGGCCATTGGAGAAGCCCACAGGTCCCAGGCCAGGGCTGTCCCTGGCCAAAGCCTAGCAGGTGGGCGCACAGGGTGGGTCCTCCTGCTCCCCACCAGCCGCACCACCCGCCTGGCCTTTGATGCCGCTTGCTCGCTTGCCACAGACATCAAACGGCTGCCCTCTGCCTGCCGCCCCGCCACCGGTGTAATTAGCGCTCTCGGCCTCTCCTCCACTCTCCACCAGCGATGGCGCCTTTCATCTCTCCCCGTCCTCCGCCTCTTTCCCTCTGTTCCCCACTCTCATCTGGGTCTTGGTCTCCGGCCCTCTGTCTGGATCAGGGCCCCGCTCTGGACCGGTCCTTCCGGGCTGCAGTATCTCTGAGCTAGGGGCGGGGTGGCCACAGGAGACTGGCGTGACGAGCCCCATGCGAGGGTGGGCATGAAGTGTCCCAGGTGACAGCGGCTCCCTGTCACACGGGAGCCCGCGACCTCCTCACTCCCACTCTCCTTGTCGTGGTCAGGACGCAGAGGCTGGGTGGCCCTGGAGGGGCTGCTGGCTTGGCTGGGGACTCAGGGCTCCGACGGGTGTGGGGGGCAGGATGTGCGCCCCTGCTGGGACCTCAGTGCCTTCAGGGCTAGGACGTTCTGGCCAGGTCTGGGTGCCAAAATGGGGGCCCTTGGCTGGCTGGGGGCTGAGGAGTTGAGGTCGTGTGGCAGGGACCTCAACGTTTATTGAACGTGTTGGGCAAGGTGGCACACATCTGTAATCCCAGCACTAGAGAGGCTGAGGCAGGAGGATCGCTGTGAGTCCCATGCCAGCCTGGGCTCCGTAGTGTGTGTGCATGCACACGCATGTGATTATGGGCATGAAGGGTTGCGCTGGAGATGTGTCATGTGCCCGGGTGAGATGCGTGTGCTTGTAATCGTGTAGCTAAGTGTGTGCAGCTGTGGTTATGTGGGCAAACAAGGGTGGGCACAGCAAGTGTGTCAGTGGGTGCCCAGGGCACCTGGGTGTGACTAGACTCACGTCTCTACCAGTGAGCAAGTGAATTAGAATAAAGGCAAATCCATGGGGGGGCGGCAGGGACGAGCACGTGTGCACATACGTTGCGTGTGTGTGGGCGTCAGTGCCCTACATTCAGGACAGCAGGTGGTAGGGAGCAGACGTGAGTGTGCGCGCACACGCGTGTGTCACACAGGGGCTTCTCCTCACCCCCGAAGTCCCGCATACGCACGCCGGGCCGCCCTCCCCCTTCCTCGGCACACCCTCCATCCTGCTCAGGCACTTGCGGAGACCCGTTCTGGGCCCACTGCTCAGGCCAGAAGCCCCTGTCCTGCCAGGACACCCCCAGCCCAGTCAGGGACCCCCAGGGGCATCAGCTGTGGGAACCGAGGGCCCTGGAGGCCGGGCAGTGGCCTCCCCACCTTCCACGCCTCCCTCTCCCCTGGCGTCCCAGCCCAGTGCGTCTGTGTCCCTGGGGCCTGGTGTCCTGGATGCCACCTCACGCCTCTCACCTGTGAGGCCCGTCCTCTGGCCCTGACCCCTCGCTGCCCAGCTGTGCCCTCTCCCCCAGCTTCGCCATGCTGGCCTGGTTTCCTGGCTCTGCCAACCTGGCGGCTGTGGTCTGAGGTTCCTGAAGGGGGAGAGGCCAGGGCAGCGGGGGCTTATTTTGCCTTTAGAAATCGGGGACTGGGCTGGGGTCGGATGGAGCACACTCTGCTGCAGGGAGGGACAGGCCTTCCTGCCCCACCCTGGGGGCAGCTTGGGGGACACTCAGCACTTGGTCCTGGGACTCGTGGTCTGGGGGCTGATCCCTCAGTTTTACAGGACAAGCGAGGTCCATCGGATACTGAGAGAGCTGGGCACATAAGGACGCAGTTCCCAGTGGAGCGGAACCTCAGTGGCCAGAAGAGTGAAGGAAGAGAAGAGGCCACCAGAGCCAGGGGGTGGCAGATCTGTGGCTTCCTGCAGAGCAGGGAAGACAGTCATCCCTGGAACTCTGCACACTCCAGGCCTTGGGGCTTTTTTTTTTTTTTTCAAGTTTTTGAGACAGAGTCTCACTCTGTAGCCCAGGCTGGCCTTGAACTCTCAGGAACCCTCCTGCATCAGCCTCCCTAGTGCTGGGATCACAGGTGTGCACCACCACACCACCGCTTTGGGAATTTATTTGGACCAAAGGACCTTGCCAGGCCTTGGAATCAAGGGCACCCTGAGGGTTCCTGCTTGGTTCTCTCTCTGCCTCAGTCTCCCACTAACATCTGGGGGGAATTCTCCCCTCTGCAGCCCAAGAGCGTGAAAAGGTTTCTCCCTGAGGCCTGCTTGGCAGGATCACTTAGCTGTCGAGGAACAAGTATGGTCTGCAGCAGTGGAGGCTGGGAGGCAGCTGGGGTCCTCACTTTGCCCAACATCCGGGTCACTATCCCCAGAAATCTCCTGGAAGTCGCAGGCCCTGGAGCAGGAAGGCACACAGAGCAGGGCATGGCCAGTGCCTGCTGGACGTCAGCCTGCTGTCCTGGGTCCAAAGCCTGGACTCCGGGCTCAAGGACTGCAGTGCCCTGGAACCTGGGGGACCTGCCCATTCCCAGAGGGACCCAGAGGGGAGCAGGTGGGAGGCATTGGGTTCCAGGCCACGCCCCGGTGGTGTCCCCAGCCTGCAGGTGGGGAAGGAAAGGTGGGGAGGGCCTGGAACCTGAGCCTGTGGGTCCCGCTGCTGAGGGGCACTTGGGAGCAGGGAGTAGGTGTCCCCCCCTGACTGGTTCCAGCTTCCAAGAAGAGGAAAATGGTAAGTTAAGACAGACAGGGCTAGAATTAGATTCCTATGGCAAGGACCCCCCAATACACACGACACCCCTTCCCCAACTCCTCTTCAGGATCTGGAGAGCCAGGGGCCTGGTGTGGGTGTGGTGGCCCACGCAGGTTTGGAACCCCAGCACTTGGGAGGCTGAGGCAGGACAATCACAAGTTGGAGGCCAGTCTGGGTTCCACAGTAGGACACTGTCTCCAAAAAACAAACAAAAACAAAACAAAACAAAACAAAAAACCCCACGAAAAGTGGAAAAGTGGAAAAGCCAGAGGTTTCAGCCTCTGGTCAGTTGGCTCCATTGCTTCTGGGCCTCTGGGCCGCAGCTGTTCTGATAGCCGCGGATGCAGTGGGCGGATGCACGCAGGTCTCGGGTGCCTTGTAGTCCGCACACGCGTGTACCTGGCCCCAGTGGCAGAGTCCCGAAACCGTGAGTGGCAGGCGGCAGAGGGCCAAGCTCGGCTCCTATGAGGAGTGAGGGATTTGCTACGTCAGCAGCTCAGGAATTGAGCCAGGAGGCCGGAGCACTGCTCCATTCCGGGACCCCAGTTCTTTCTTTCCCACTGCTCCTTCTTCTTTATGACATTTGCAGGGTAATTCGGTGTCCCTGGGTGCCCCTGAGTCTGTGTCTGGCTCAGGCCCAAGGGCCAGGGCCAGTGAGGAGTGGACGGGTTGGTGGCAGGGTGAGTCCAGACCTGCCATAGCCCAGCATGCCATGGACCCTGGGTGCCAGCCTGCCTCAGCCTCAGGCCCCGGTTCTGTTTGGAGAAGTCCCCAGGCTCTGCTGAGAGCAGCCGATGCTGTGCCCTGCTCAGGGTCACTGGTGGCAGAGAGGTAGTTCAGGGCCTGGTTCTGGTCCCCGTTTCCCCAGGGAGCCCAAGGCCCAGCGCTGTACCTGCTGCCACGGTGACCTCACGGGACCCAGGCAAGCACTGAGCTGCCTCCCCGGCCTGGGTGAGGAGTGTCAGGCAGGAGAGTTACTCGGGGAGAGCTGAGGGTCAGACTTAGTTCCTGCCTCGTGCACCTAGCTGTGTGACCACCGGCAGGTTCCTAAACTTCTCTGTGCCTCATTTTCTCATCTGTAAAAACGGAACGATACTGGGGTCTATGGGATGGGCTTGCTGTGGGGGCAGATTCACATGCCTCAGTCACGTGGGGCAAACAGCAGTGTGTGGCACACACTGGGCACCAACAGTGTCTGGGTCACCTCTGGTGACTCCTAACTGGGCCCCAACCCTTTGTCCTTTCTCTCTCTGGCACTGGGAATTGAACTCAGGACCTTGCGCTTGCCAGGCAGGTGCTGAGCTATACCCCAACATCACTTTTTTTTTTTTTACCCAACTCCCAGCTCCTCCTCCCCTGCTGTCACTGAAAAACAAAGACAACTTGAGAAGTGACACAGGCCTTCATGCAGGTGTGGTGCTGAAAGCTGGTAACCCAGCCCTCCAGGAGGCTGAGGCAGGAGGACCTGGACTGTCTGAGTCCAGTCTGGGCAACTTAGCAAGACCCTGTCTCAAACTATAAAAGGGTAGAAGGGTGCAGCTCCATGCAGAGGCCCTGAGTGTAACTCCTGGTACTGAAAAAAGAAGAGGAAGAAGAGGGGGGCAGAGGGAGAAGGTGTTTATTTACTTATTCTAATTAAGGCACTGGACACCTTACCAGTGCCAGCTCACTGAATGCCCACAGGACCCTCTGCAGTCTGGCATCATCCCCATTTCACAGATGGGGAAACAGAGGCACGGAGCGGCAGGTCTTGTGCTTGCTGAGCTAGCCTTGCCCATGTCTTGCTGTGGCTGGCAGGTGCCTGGTGGGCAGCAAGAGCCTGCAGGGGAGGGAGATGACCAGAGAAGCCATGTGTCTGACGAGGTAGGGGACAGCAGCCCCTGTCCCTTCCCCCCTGCACGGCCCGAGGGACAGAGGTCGGGTGTGGAGGGTGCTGTCTCCCGGTGCCCTCCACCTAGGCTGCCTCCCCCCAGAGGCCGGAGGGCTGGGCTGGCCTGGGCTGGGCGGGGGAGGACCAGGAAGAGGAGGGCAGGCCCGCAGCCACCAGTGGCCAGGGACAGGTAGCTGGAGACAGTGCCACCAGATGAGAGCTCCACTGCCACACCACCACCACAGCCACCGTGTCCCCAAATCCTGCCTATCGTGAAGAGGCTGGGACATCCTCCCTCAGTAAGTCTCAGTTACCCAGGCTGGGCTTGACGTAGCCACCCTCCTGCCTCAGCCTCCCGACTAACTGGGATTCTAGGCTTGCACCACCGCACCCGGCAAGGGTCAGCACCTTGAGGCAGGAATGAAGCAGGCGTTGGTGCTGGGAGGGAGCGAGGGTGAATCAGCCAGAGACTAGGAGAGCTCACCCTGGGCTTTCCACATCTGCTGGGGCCCAGCCGGGCAGAGGATGGAGTCTGCATCCTGAGATCTTTAAAGTCAACAGAGCTGATAGCAACCCGCTTTAAACACACTTCTCTGTGCCTCTGTTTCCCCATCTGTGAAATGGGGATGATTCCAGACTACAGAGGGTCCTGTGGGCATTCAGTGAGCTGGCACTGGTAAGGGGCCCAGTGCCTTAAATAGAATAAGTAAATAAACACCTTCTCCCTCTGCCCGCCTCTTCCTCCTCTTCTTTTTTCAGTACCAGGTGTTAAACCCAGGGCCTCTGCATGGAGCTGCACCCTTCTACTCTTTTATAGTTTGAGACAGGGTCTTGCTAAGTTGCCCAGACTGGACTCAGACAGTCCAGGTCCTCCTGCCTCAGCCTCCTGGAGGGCTGGGGTCACCAGCTTTCAGCACCACACCTGAACCGAGTAAATACTTCTCAGCAATAAATCTGTGACATCATGGTTTGGGCATCGGTTATTTTTCCTTACACACATTAAAACGGAGAGCCGCTGGGCTGGGTGTGGTGGTCCAGGCCTGCAATCCCGGAAGTCTGGGGGGCGGGGTCTGAGGCAGGAGGGTTACAAGTTCGAGCCTAGCCTGGGTAACCTGGAGCGTGTCATAAAATTAAACAAACAAACATAAATAAAATGGCCTGGGGATGTGGTTCAGTGTGAAGACCCCAGGTTGGTGTTGGGGGTTGAAGTCACACTGTGCACCCCCACACCGAGGGGGCTGTGACTGTCTCGGGGAGGCCTTCCTTCCGCTGCTGTCTGGGTGGGCAGACGCCCTCTGGGGTTGGACCCTTCGTGGCCGCATCCCATCCTAACCGCACCAGGACCCCATCCCTGATCTCACGGGCACCGTGGCCTTGCTCTTGGGCTGGCAGGGCCATCTGAGCCCCAAATTTTCTGTTGAAACAGCCCTGTTCACAACAAAGCTTCCCCGTTCTTGGCTGTCTGTCGTCTGCGCCAGCAGTGTGTGCTCCGGAGAGGATGTGAGCGGAGGGCCCCGGGAGTGCTTCTCCAACACACTGGGTCCTGGGCAGGCTGTCTTCTCTATGAGTGGGGGCCCCCTCAAGGCAGGGCCCACGCAGTTGATACCCACAAAGGTGCTCCCTGAGATGGGCTCCGGGTCCTGAGCCCCAACCTTGGTGCCCCCATCCTGCCATCTCCTTCCCATGCTTCCACACTTGGGGTGCCCGCAATTTTCTCCCCAAGTTGCTAGGACAGTGTGAACGGGACAGCAGAGTCCAGAGCCCACTGTGGTGGTGAGGACAGCCCCGCCCCCACCCCCAGCGGGGCTCCTGCGGGGTAAGGCAGCCCCCTCCTGCTCACCCCACCCCACTTGCTGGTGCCAAGCCTGGCGGGGGCCACGGCCGCCTCCCCCACCTGAGGAAAGGCTGTTGAGAAGGTCCTGGTGAGACCTCAGGAGGAAACTTCCCTGGTCAGAGAGCCAGATGCCAGCCTGTGGGGGGCTCCAGCCAGGGATCCCCCGTCCTGGGCTTTGGGGTCCGCACTGCTGGTGGGCTTGGTGGATGGGATGGTGTTCTCAGTCCCCATAAAACACTGGGACAGAAAGATGTCAAGGAGGTCAGGGAGGCTAGTCCTTCGGGGACACAGAGAGGGCTCAGCCGGCTCTGGTGGCTGTCCCCTCACTGCAGCCTGGCTGGACACCTGCATGCACCCCGTTAGCCCTTCCCGAGGGCATGCGGAAGCCCCCGGGCCTTCTCCGTCCCCACAGGCAGGGTTCTGTGGCGACTCTGCAGTGAGACAGCCTGGGCCTGAGTCTGGATCTCCATCTGCTTAGCCAGCGGTCTCGGGTGGCCTCAGTTTCCCCATCTGTAAAATGAAGCTAACAGCTCTAGTGCCTAATCCACGGGGAATGGCTAACTCCAGAAAAGCCCCGGACCCCAGTCCTGGCCCCTCCATGACATGCACAGGGCGCCGGGGATCGCCCCAGAGGCCACACAAACAAGGGCCTTCTTGGTTCTCCAGCAGGTTCTTCCACCACCTGCCCTCCCCGGGACTCTGACCACTTAGTCCACCTAGGCAGCAAGGCGCAGTCTTCTCCGGCCTCAGTTTCCCCTTTTTGCAGGCCTCTTCACTCCTGCCCCCACACCCGCCCTGCAGCCTGGGGTGAGATAATGTCTAAGAGATACTTTGCTCTTCTCCAGGAAGCGCCAGACAGCGAGTGACCAGAGGTGATTATCTGGCGTGACTAAGGCAGTGGTTTCCCTAACCCTGGCCTGGGCAGGGGGAGGCGGCCGCTGAGCTCCTGGGGTGGGGTGGGGGCGCCCCAAGGGGCAGGCCCTGGGGTGCCTGCCGGAGAGGAAGTGGGGCGCTGGACACTTGCCCCAGGTGGATTTTCACACCGCAGATCGTGCCATTCGGAAAGGGCTGGGAGGCAGGGGCCTGGGGTGGAGTCTCCCCTGAACCCCAGCCTGTCTTTCCTCATTGTCTGGGTCTCCCCTTGCCCTGACTGACCCCGCCCCTCGTCCCCCTGTCAGCCTTCAGCCTGGACCCAGCCGCCTTCTGCGCCCCCACCCCTGGCAGCCCCCATTTTGGGGCGGGGCTCCCTGCAAGAGAACCCAGTCTCCAATTGCTTTGTTGGCTCTGCTGCGGCGCTGGAGTTCTGCTTTTCCAGCACCCCAATTCGAGGAAGGCATGCAGTTCCCGCTCCCGCCTCTGGGTGCCGCTCGCCAGCTGTGTGTGGTTGGTCCCTCCCCCGACGGCCCCTCCTCACCCCTTCGTTTACCTTTACCCTCACGCTCCCCAAAAGGGGTTTCCTGCATTTAGAAAAACAGAAACAGCCATCAGCACTGAGGAATCTCACGGATCCCAGTTTTCAGCGTTGCTGAGTCCCGTTTTACACTGGGGAAACTGAGGCAAGGAGCAGCCACGGGGCTTGCCAGAGGTTGTGCAGAAGATCCAGGGAATATCTGCAAAGCCTTAGGAGGAGGGGAAGGTTAGGGTGTTACCTGCCGCGTCCCCTTCCATCTACCCCCTAAATTATATTCATTTAAAAAATGTGTGGGGGCGGGGTGTAGCTGGGTGGTAGCCGCCTAGGCACAAAAAGGAGGGGG
>PVJX010019595.1:0-34598 GCA_004027295.1 Dolichotis patagonum | reverse complement strand
AATTACTACAGATCCCATGGAAATTCAAAAGATCATGAACACCTATTTTGAAAATCTCTACTCACATAGAGAAGAAAACACAGAGGAAATGGACAGATTTCTAGAAACATATGAACTACCAAAGCTCAACCAAGAAGATATAGCAATTTTGAATAACCCAATATCACCTATTGAAATTGAAAACATAATAAAAAACTTACCAACAAAGAAAAGCCCAGGTCCTGATGGATTCACAGCTGAATTCTATAAAAAATTTAGAGAAGACTTAATGCCAATATTCCTAAAACTCTTCAATGAAATTGAAAAGAAAGCAATCCTCCCTAAATCATTCCTGTAGGCAAGTATTACTCTGATACCAAAACCAGACAAAGACCCAACCAAAAAGGAGAACTATAGGCCAATCTCACTAATGAACATAGATGCAAAGATTCTCAATAAAATACTAGCAAATAGAATGCAGCAAATCATCAAGAAGATTATACATCATGACCAAGTGGGGTTCATTCCAGGAATGCAGAGATGGTTTAACATACGCAAATCGATAAATGTGATACACCACATCAACAGAGCCAAAAACAAAAACCACATGGTCATCTCAATAGATGCAGAAAAAGCTTTTGATAAAGTCCAACACATGCTCATGATAAAAACCCTTCAGAAACTCGGAATACATGGTGTCTACCTCAACCTTATAAAGGCCATCTATGACAAACCAACAGCCAATATTATACTAAATGGACAAAAACTGAAAGCTTTCACTTTAAAATCAGGAACAAGACAAGGATGTCGACTATCACCTCTCCTTTTCAATATAGTTCTGGAAACACTAGCCAGGGCAATCAGACAAGAGAGAGAAATAAAGGGATAAAGATAGGAAAGGACGAAGTTAAATTATCACTATTGGCAGATGACATATACTCTCTATAGAAGACCCAAAAACCTCCATTAAAAGACTACTAGAGGTAATAAACAAATTCAGCAGTGTAGCAGGCTACAAAATCAATGCTCAAAAATCAATAGTATTCCTGTACACAAACAAGAAACTCACCTAGAGAGAAATAATGGAAATATCACCCTTCACAATAACATCTAAAAAAATGAAATACTTAGGAATCAATCTAAGACTGTAAAAGACCTATATGCTGAAAATTATACTATGCTAAAAAAAAGGAGATTAAAGAGGATATTAGAAAATAGAAGGATATTCCTTGCTTTTGGCTAGGAAGAACCAACATTGTGAAAATGGCCATACTCCCAAAACTGTTATACAGATTTAACGCAATCCCAATCAAAATACCATTGACATACCTCACAGATCTAGAGAAAACACTCCTAAAATTCATTTTGAACCAGAAGAACCTAGAATAGCAAAGGCAATTCTGGGCAATAAAGGCAAGGCAGGAGGCATCTCAATTCCTGACTTGAAACTGTACTACAAAGCCACTGTGATAAAATCAGCATGGTACTGGCAAAGAAATAGACTTGAGGATCAATGGAACAGATCAGAAGATACAAATATAGGTACATAGGCACTCAGCCACCTGATATTTGACAAAGGGGCTAAACATGTTCACTGGAGGAAGGATAGCCTCTTTAATAAATGGTTTTGGAAAAATTGGCTCTCCACAGGCAGAAGACTGAAACTATATCCATGCCTATCACCATGTACAAAACTAAAGTCTAAATGGATCAAAGACCTAAACATTAAAACAGAAACACTAAATCTACTAGAAGGTAAGGTAGGTAGAAATCTTGGAGACATAGGTGTAGGCAGAGAACTCATGAACAAAACACAAACTGCACGGGAAACACTTCAGAGAATCAAAACTGGGATCTCATATTATTGAAATGTTTCTGTGCTTCAAAAGAAATCACCATCAGAGTGAAAAAGTAAGCCCACAGAATAGGAAATAATCTTAACCAGCAAAGGACTCATACAAGCAACAGGACTTATATCAAGAACATATAAAGAATTGGAAAACATCAACCCCCCCAAATTCAAAGACCCTCTCCAAAAATGGGCAGCAGAGATGAACACACAGTTCTCAGATGAAGATATACAAATGGCAAACAAATACATGAAGAAATGTTCACCATCACTGGTCATTCAAGAAATGCAAATTAAAACAACATTGAGATACCATCTCACTCTGGAAAGAATAGCTGCCATCAAGAAATCAACTGATAACAAATGTTGGCGAGGCTGTGGGGAAAAAGGAACACTGCTCCACTGTTGGTGGGAATGTAGACTGGTGCAACCACTATGGAAATCAGTATGGAGAATTCTCAGAAGACTAGGCGTGGAAGCTCCATTCAACCCAGCTGTTCTCCTCCTTTGTATTTTTCCAGAGGAACTGAAAAGTTCATATCACAGTGATATATGTGCACCCATGTTAATAGCAGCACAATTTGTAATAGTTAAATCTTGGAAACAACCAACATGCCCATCAACTGCAGAGTGGATGAAAAAAATGTATTTTTATACAATAGAATATTACTCAGCTATAAAAAAGGGTGATCTTGAGGCCTTCATAGGGAAATGGGGACAACTTGAGACTATCCTCATTAGTGAAATAAATAAGAATCATATTTATAAATATCACATTGTTTCTCTAGTGTAAAAAGTAATAAGAACTGTAGGAGTAATAAAACCCAAAATGTGTAATTGCTACTGTAAAAAAGAGGAAAAGAAAGTGCTCTAAAGGATATAACTGCATGTGTGTTTAAGTGCGTAAGATAGATGACCATATTACTGTTTTTGTTAGAATGTTGAGCAGAACCTTTAACAGGCTCATTGTTTGAATGTGTACTTTGTATGTTTTAACTTTGTAACTTGAACAACTATTTCCAACGATGACAATATGTAACTTACCAAGTGGCGATTTCTTGGTATTTTGTTTTTGCTTTTGTTTCTTTTTGTTGTGGTTGTTCTTTTTTTTTTCTTTCCCCTTTGGAATTCTGTATTTTTGCTACCCTCTTTCTGTTTTGTTTTTTTCTTTCTTCTCTTTAAATAAAAAAAAATATAAAACACTGTCATTCTTTATAAATTCAGTGTGAAATGATTAAATCGAGTCAGGTTAACAGTCATCACCTCAGATAATAAAACTCTTGCCATAAGAACATTTGAAATTCCCACTCTCAGCAATTATGAAATGTACAAAATTCTGTCATTAACTACTTCTACCATATGGTGCAATCAATCTTAAATTTTTTTGGTTTTGACACACTTCGTATAACTGAAGTTTTGTACAATGGTATTTCATTCTCCCATCTCCCAGTCTCTGTAATAATCATTCTACTTCGTTTCTATGAGTTCCATGCCTTTTGCTTCCACATATACATGCAAACATACAGTATTTGTGTTTCTGTACCCTACTTATTTCCCTTAATGCGATATTCTCCAGTTGACTCCATATTATCACGAATGACAGAATTTTCTTCTTTGTAAGACTGCATGATATTTAGTTGTGTTATGTGCCATATTTTCTTAATCCATTCATTTGTTGATGGACATTTAGGTTGATTCTACCACTTGTCTGTTGTTAATACTGTTACAATAACCAAGAAAGTACAGCTATCTCTTCAACAGATTGATTTCACCTGTTGTGAGTAAATACTCAGAATTGAGATTGCAAGATTACAGTGATTCTACTTTTTGTTTTGGGGGGGAATTTCAGATAGATGTGAGATAATATCTCATTATGATTTTAATTTTAATTTTCATGATTATTAGGGATGCTGAGTAGCTTTTTCTGTTGAGAAATTTCCTTTTAAATCTCTTCCCCTTTCTTAAGTGTTTGGTTTTATTTTCTTGCTACTGAATTGTTTGGATTCCTTGTATAGTTTAGATATTAACTTCTTACTGGATATGTAACTTGCAGATATTTTCTCCCAATCCAGGTTGTTGTTTCCACTGTTTGGTAGACCCTTAGGACCGTTTTTTACCTTTCTCAGAACAGTCACATCAAAAGCAGGAAAGTTAAGTAGTGCCTGGAAATATAATAAAGATTGCCTGAGGTTTAGGCTATTCCCACCTGCAGGGATGCATCACTCTCTCCCTTTCCGAGGGCTCTGATTCTGTGGAAGGGTCTTCTCTCCTATGTCTCTGCATCACAGAGAATGAACACCAATATGAGCATTCCTGCCCTCACACCTGAGCTACCCGTACACTTCTAGGAAAAGACTTTCCTGCACCACTAAAATCACAAAATTTTAATGTGTTTTTAAAACCCACTTAACATGCTAGGTTCCCTTACATGCTAGGTTCCTCAATTTATGTTTCTGGTTTGTGGTACTCGGCATGCTGTAGCTGTTGCTTGTTAAACTTATTTACATGACCCAAGATCAAATGGTGTTTTACATTTTGCTCAATAGTAACATTGCTGGACTTCATTGTTTTTATAGTGAAGATCAGTTTCAGTGAGGCGGTAGAGTACTTCACTTCTAATGGCTCTGTTTAGCAATACACTCACCAGGCATGCAAATGTTTTGCAGATATGAAACAATGAGGTCTGGATATGGAGTTTCAGTGTGGTGGTTCCCAATGTGAGCAGGGCTGGTTCTCACACTGTGAGACCAGCACATCAAACAGGGAGAAGGTGAATGCAGCATTCTTTCCAGTAGAGGCAACAGAGCCCAGGTTTTGCTTGCTTGAAGATTATGTAAGAAGTTGAGATGTCTGGAGGTCATCGATGGTAACCAGAGGAGAAAACTGAACTGAGCGGACTGCTTCCACTTAGCAAGGCTCCTTCAGGAGATTATTTACAAGTCTCAGAGTCTAGCTCTGGCTGAGCTCAGCTTTACAGAGTTGGAGCAAAGCTGTAAAATAAACTCAATTCAGCCCATCCAACATCTGAAAGGACGAGGAGGAGGGGAGGGGCCAGGGAAGGGGAGGGAGGAGAAAGAGCAGAGGAATTGGAAGAGGACTCATTCCAAAGCCTGCCTAATTTCTTCCTTTCCTCTTTGCCTTTGGCTGCTTGGCTTTCCTCTCTTTCACTAAGTCCACAAGTACCGACACAGAGGTGAGGGACCAGAATGGTTGACACTTCTGCCACTGTGGTGAAGCCGGAGACTTAGGCAGCCATTTTCCCCATGGATGTCCTAAATCATATTCTATTAGCTCAGCAGCACATGCAAAATAATAACCATAAACCCAGAAATGTGCTGTGGAATTTTCTCCAGCTTGCTTAACGAGCTTTGCAAAGCTCCTCTTGTCAAGGAGAGTAGGGAATGTGTAATTTCAAACACATTTTTAATAGTTTCTCTTGGCGCTCTCTGGAGAAGAGAGAGGCGTGCTGACGCGGCTGTGGGAGAGGCAGCAACTTTACAAGAGCAACGTTAAACAAATCACCCAGGTGCTGGTAGCACTTGGAAAGCGTGGGCAGCTGCCTGGGAAGCTGTGGATCGCCAGGCACGGAGCAGCACTAGAGTGTTCTAGTGTGGTTCTGAGTGCCAACCGAGTGTGGCATGTGGCGGGCACAAATGAAGACGGGCAGCTTCAACACTCGCCATCAAGCTTGTCCTCAGTCGCAGCCTCTTTTCAGAGACCTTTTCCCTCTTCTAACCAGGCAAGATTTTAGGAGACAGAGAAACGAGGTGGCACTGAGTGGAAGTCGTAGCAGGTGCTGCATACCGAGGAGCATCAGTTAGGAGACCAGCGCTCCAGGCTCTGCTCTGCGGCAGCACGGAGACAGGTGGGTGGCCTGGTATCTCTGACACATGACGGGGACCCAGAGGGCCTGGAGACTGATGGGTGGCAGGAGCTTGACTTTGGGGCTGCTCTTGCTCAGGAGCCCCTGCACAAGACTCATCCTGAAAGCCACGCAAACCTTCCACGTAGGACAAAAATGGTCGCATAGCACAGACACACTTTAATTTCTCACCTCTCTCCATTCCCCTACCAGTTATTTATGCCTTCGACCATTTTTTGCTAATTAAAAATTGTAATTCTTGCTAAAATACCTGGTCAGAATCTTTGAAATCAGGACTATTTAGAAAATGTCTGTAACTATGGCCAATATATTATATGCTAATTCAAGGTGTCAACTAGAGTAATAATAATTTCAAACCAGGAAATGCTACCTTCATTGAAAAAGAAGTCTGTCTCCTCTCCATCCATATCTATTTCAACGTACTACCCATCTGTAAGGAAGCGTACAATCAGGCACTGAAGCAGAAGGTATGAAAAGCGCTATGGAAAACCTGGTCCAAGCCCATCATTTGACAGATGAGGAGAGGGTCTCAAAGAAACGAGAAAATCTATGCCTGAGGAACAAGGGTCTCTACTTCTAAACCCAACATTTTCCTCCTGCGTTCTGCAGCCCGTTTTACCTGCTTTGTCAAGCCAATTTTGCCTGGACATGTCACTATCGACCCCTCCACATCCGTGTCCCATGGAAGCCAGCAGGCTGCTTCCACGACTGCCCAACCTCGCAGCCTTGACGCCCACGTGCGGTCCTGGGGAAGGAACATGCTAAGCGGAGCCTGGCTCTGGGACAAGCAGGCCAATCATGGGGAACAGCCGTGAGAAAGACACGTGCTCTCTGTGGTGCCATTTGCCTGCCCCAGCCCCTGAGCTCGTCCTCGTAGTCTCTGTAGTCTCCGCTGGGTCATTTATTTCTTCCCTGACAAAAACATCTGGTTGTTTCACAACTAAAATTTTCATGCATTTCAGCTCATGCAGGAATGTTGAAAAGCTGTTCTGAAAAACATAGCTCCTCCCCGTGCCAAACCAGTTGGGCTGGAATGAACAACTGTTGTTATAAATCTCCCCTCCGCCTTCTTCAACAGTCCCAGAAGACACAAAGCGGTTTCATGAGACCAGTCGGGCAGATGGCATCAGACCCACCCAGAGCGCCCTGGCCACGCCCTGAGGTCTGGAGATGCCTTTTTCTCTCCTCGGTCCTCGGACTCCTTTCCTTTCAGGCCTTTCCTGGAACTGCTGGCAAGAGGGCAGCACGTCAGCACTCCCCGTGTTCACAACAAATTCTTTGTGTCTTGAAGTGGAAAAATATTTCATGATACGGCCGAGCATTTGCTTGTTCTATGAGTGATTCACAAAGGAGATTCAGTGACCTAATAAGGAATGTCCTTGCCAAATCAAGGAAGGGAAAGGGATAAAAGTGACTCAGAGCCAAAAGATTGAGTGGGACCTTGGGGGACTCTCATGATAGGAGGCCATTTTCCCTCCCTAAAGCCCCCAGAAGCGGGCAAAAAAAGCTTTGCCAATTGCTGCCCAGAGTCTCAAACCCATTGCTTGGTTATTCTCATCCACTGAGTGAAACACCTTTCCCCAAATTCCATGGTCCAGATGCCCTGGTCACTTTGTACTAGCCTTCTCTTCACTAGCCACTCTTCTGGGAATTTCACTGAGCTAGTCTGCTATAGGCTCGAGATTGGGAGCTACCATTTCCTCCTGCGAACTGTCAATAGATGACTAGGATCATGTCACCACAGAGAGCTCACTGGCAGCCATGTCATGCATAGTTAGACAGCTGTCTGTTAGCAGTTCATAATTCTTTTGCTGAACAAGACTGTCTCCTTGTCTCTCTTGACTTCTCCCTTCTGCAACAAATATCCTCTTCTTCTAGATAATAGATAGATAAATAGATGATAGATATATAGATAGATGATAGATGATTCATGGATGATAGATGATAGATTGATAGATGATAGATATATGCTGATAGATGATTAGATAGATGACAGATGATAGAGAGATGTTAGGTAGGTGACCAATAAATGATAAATAGATGACAGATAGATAGATAGATAGATAGATCCAGTTTTTTTTTATCCTTTCTCAGGTTTTTCTGCACTTTTCCCACTTGGTGTGCTGTACACATTCCAGTCAGTCTTGAGCCTCTGATCTTTTTCTCCTGAGCTTAATACCAGCCTGTGTATCCTCTACCCTGCGCATTTGTGATTTACTTTTGGAAATGTCAATGTAAGACTTCACCCCTCTTCTTCCCTGTTAAGCTTCATTCTGTCATTCTGTCCAGTCTCTGAGGCTATTGGCCACATTTTGAATCTTGAATCTATGCTCTTTTATTTATGACATCGATATTTTCTGTCTTCAGAAAAGCCACTGCTAAAACAGCTGAAGCCTAGAAGTGACTTTTTAGACGTCGTCAGGCCACTAACTCTTCAGTTTCAATTGTTCACTAATTTCAAACCAGCCCGTCTTTCAACATGCTTTCTGCAAAAATATTGTTGGATACATTGCCACGGAATTTCCTGAAGTCACTGCATACCACGCTCACTGTGGTTTCTTCATTTATCTGCCTGCAAATGATGTGAAATTAAACTAAATCTGGTTGGAAGAGATATGTCTATAGGAACTGCTAGTGGCAGGGTGTGTAGCTTTTCCTTTTCTAAATGGGCAGGAGACTCCCGAGCATTTGATTTACCTGCCTTTGATGCTGGCATCTTCCCTAGTTTCCTTCGAAAGCTCTTCTGTCTTGGTTCAAACTACCAAGATTCCATTTGTTGGTCATCAAAGAGTGTATCTGAGTCATTCTCTCAGGTCCCCTGTAGCTGCCCTCCAAGATGAGCCTCTTGCACTTCAGTAGTAACACTCTGTGCTTTGATCCGAAACAGTGAACGCCGGGGATTTGTGAAACACTAGTTAACAGTATCACTGGTCCTCCTTAGAGGCTACTCGTTCTGCAGAGCTGGCCTTTCTCTCCACACTTAGCCTCCAAACTCTCCAATGACTAGTAACCCTAAACCCTAATCTCCAGCACCGGCAAACATGGGCACACCCCCCACTAGGAGGATTCTCACAGTCCTGGGCCAGGTGTCTTTCGGTCAGTACTGAAATGGCCTCAAGGGGCAGGAGAATGTAGTTGGAGGAAGTAGAGAGGGAAGGTGGTTAATAGCCTAGGAGACATGAATTTGGGTGTGCAGTAGGGTGGTATAAATAATCATGTTGTACTATAAATTTTTTAAAAGCTAGAATAAAAGATTTTGAACATTTTCACCAAAAAGAAATGATAACGTGTTTGAATAGATAAATTTGTTCTGGTTTGAACATTACATAATGTATGCATGTTTCAGAACATCACCTCACCATATTATGATGAGTAATTTGCATGTGAAGGGCTGGGGATTTAGCTCAGTGGCATAAGCATGAGTTCGATTCCCTGGTACCAATTAAAAAAAAAAGAAAAAGAAAAATTTGCATGTGAGTAGGAAGGAAGGAAGAAGCAAAGGGAGAGAGGCCAGCTGATGTCTAGGGTTTTTGCCTTTAAAGCTATTTGCTAAACTATGCCAAGATCAGTTGGTCTTTTATTTTTTATTTTTTGGTACCTGGGATCAAACTTGTGACCACATGCTTGCAAGGCAGGCGCTTATGCCACTGAGCTAAATCCCTGGCTAGTTAGTATTTTAAAACCTCTATCTCTTTTTCTTGTTCCTTTACAGCACTTGTTTATTAGAAGCAAGCCAAAGGCTCATTCATCTCCCTTCTTTTCCACTCCCAGTACTGGGGGTTGAAGCCAGGGCCTTTGGACTCACCTGCACCTCAGTCTTTATTTTAGTTTTTATTCTGTTTCACTAAGTCACTAACTTGCCCAGGCTGGGCTCAAACTTTAGATCCTCCTACATCAGCCTCTCCCAGAGTGCAGGGGTAATAGCTGTGCATTACCCAGCCCAGCTTCATTTACTAAGCGGAAGGCCATTAAGCACTTTCTCTGTGCAAGTCTGAGTAGGCACACAGGATTCAGAAGTAACAAGTGGAATCCCTGCTCTCCATGCATTCCTAGTCCAGCTGGGAAGACAGGAACTATATGCACAACAGTGGGAAGAAAAAGGATGTAACTCAGCCGGAAGTCAGGACGATACTGGAAGGGGATTACCTGAGACCATCTTCAACCCTACAGAGGGAAGCTAGCATTACCAGGGAACGGAGGTTTGTCTCCAAACTCTTCTAGATGCTCCCAAAGTCAAGTGCCATCTGTATCCTAGAAAGTGTGTGCAGAAAGATCTATTTTGTTGCCCAACTCAGTTGTACCCTGGGTCATTATGACCTTTGGTTATTGAGGGTATATTTACCTCGCTACAGGGTCTTTTCTTTTTTGTGTGGAAGATGCCTTCAGTGCTTCTGTCTCATTGCTGGAGCTGCCAGTTCTGTCCACTGCATCTCCCCTTTTCAAAACACCAGTCATGCCCCCAAAGTGGCCCAGTTTTCTGGTAGAACTTCTGAATTCTACCCTAAAGGCACTGGACTCCAGACTCGTGGGCTCAGAAAATGTGGTTATGACTGTCATTGCCAGCCTTCATTTGTGTGGCTGGCAGCACTGATGGCAGGCCACAGCCCAGAGCATCAGGGTCCCCTGGCCTGGCGGGCCTTCTGGCCAGGATGCCAGGACCCACAGAAAGCAAGGTGAAAAGCAGAGAGGCATTTGCTCTGACTTCTCTGTCTCTGCCCCTGACCTGCCTGGGCAGGGGCGCTCCTCCCTCTCTCCTCTCCACCTTGAGCTGTGCTTGTTGTGGCCAGACTGCCACCTAGCCAGGCATTCTTCCCCCCCTTTCCCAGCCCATGAGCCCTCCAGAAGCACCTCAACCGACCCGGAGCGAGACTGCACAGAAACCCAGAGCCCGGGCGCCAGGGAATACATCTGTGAACGTGGAAAATTTCCCCTTTGATTTCTCCTTAAACATTTGACAAGAATTAAAGTTTCCCCCCGAGGAACCAATTTCACATATTGAAACCAAACTTTTTTCCTCCTCATAGTCTCTCTCTCTGTCTCGGATTCAAAAGGAATGACTTGCTCTGAAGTGAAGCCACTTGTGCTGGCCGTGCGGGGATAAACACCGCCTGCCCCCATTTAGACAGGGGCCTACAGCTTGCTCATGTTTACTGTTCTGAATGAGTTTCAGCCCTGTCACAAGTCATATCCTACCGGCCCACCGAGGACTGGCCAACGCAAAACCTATTTTCCCTGGAAAAATACTAAAATATGGAGCTGGGTTCTTTTCAAATGACTTCTGTTTCACAGTTCGAGTTGGATTTTCTGTCAAGAACTGATTACCCATCTGCGAAGGTGGAGAAAGGGGGCAGTATGGCAGAGGGGACAAGGAAGAGGAAGCGCAGCAGAGGCAGAGGAGGTCCCTGAAGGTCTGTGCTCTGTCTTCTGCCTGGGAGAGGCTGGGGCTGTGCACTCCTGACTGTGTTCCAGGCCCTCAACTTGGTCCCCCAGGCCTGACAACTGGAATATGCAAGGCATGACAGGACACACACTCCCAGCAAAGTAGTAGCTGTCACCATCTGCCAGTAGTGGGGTCCCTTGGGCAGCTTGGGCAGGACCAGGTTCAGCAAAAGTAGACTGAATATACATCTGTAATAAAGCCAAACTTCCACTGGATGTCAGCAGCTGGTGTTATTCTAGACCCACAGGGATGGGCCTGATGGTCTAGGCATCTTGAGGCAAGTCAGCCTCCAGGAAAACAAAAATGGAAATGAGGGGCCTGGGGCTGGGGAGAGGAGAACCATGGTGGACTGAACAGGGAGGCTCAGCCATGCATATGCATGTCTAGCCATGTGAGTTTCAAACTGAATGCTAATACACATGCTACAAGAATATTGTAGCATGCTTTGAACATCCCTGAAACGGTGGGAAGGTCAGATGCACATTTGAAAATTTCATTGGAAACATATGTGCAATTAACAAAAATGAAAGCGTATCTTAAAAAAATTAAACATGCACCTAAACAATGAATAAGCCAGCTGAGTGATTTAGTCACCATCCTAATGCTTTGTTGGTCCCAAAATCTTCAGACACATTTGGCCTTAAGGAAGGCTTTCCAGATTGTGCTGTGGCTGGGGAAAGAATGGGCAGCTGAAATTATCATGATTAATGTCCCAGTCAGCCAAGTTGGAAAAGGCACTTAGAGAGAAACCTCTCATTTCACTTTTTGGTATAACACACATGCAAAGAAATGTATCTATGAACTCAGTGGATTTTTTTCAAAATAAAAACATTTGTGTAACCAGTAACCTGGGCAGAAGATGAGCAGAATCTCAAAAATCTCACTCAGGTTCCCTTTCAGTCACTATTCTGTCTCTTTAATTCATTATAGTTTAAATTATATTTTTCTAATCAGCTGTTAAGATGATGATGGCTTTTCTTGTGCTAGAATTTAAGGGCAAACACAAATCCAGGTCCCCAGCGCCAAGAATGCTGTGTACCCAATCTGTACCTCCGCACCCCCCTCCCCACAGTAGTGATGGCTCTGCGACTTGGGCGGTGCCCGCAACACCCATACTCAGCTTTCCTTACTTGACTGAGTCTTCAAAGTCAAACCCAAATACTGTCTCCCCCAGATTGCTCCTGATCTTTCTTCTCCACATTCCAGTAGAACTTGGAGTTCATTAACTCACTTACATGTACTGAGACTCCACCAATCCCAGGATCTCTACGTCAAACGATGGGGTGGAGGAGGAGGAGTAGAGAGGGGAGAAGACAAGACAAGTAGGTGCAGTGGGTGGGGGAGCCCTCAGATGGAGCTACTTAGCCTCCTCTCAAGAAGTTAGGTAGGGACAGCTTCCAAAACAACAGGAGCCTAAGCCGGGGCCTGGCGGACTCCTTCAGAGCTGTTCAGGTGGCGAGGACGTGAGGGTCATGGAACTGAAGGAAATGGAAAGAGGATGCATACAAACAAGAAAGGGATGTGCATTCGTTTTTTGTTGCTGAAACAAAATACCCGAGGAAAACAACTCAGATTAATCTTGGCTCGTGGTTTTAGAGGTTTTGGCCCATGGTTGGCTGGTTCACTGGCCCTTGGGCCCCTGACAAGGTAGAACATCAAGGCAGGGAGCTTGTGGTGGAGCAGAGTGCTTCCTTCATGGAGGCCAGGAAGCAAAGAGGGAGGAAGAGGCAGGGTCCCCATGTCCCCTTCGGGGATCCATCCCCAATGACCCAACTTCCTCCACTGGTCTTCCTCCACTGGTGGAATCTTCCTAAAGATTCCACCACCTCCCAGAAGCACCCCAGGCTAGGAACCAAGCGTTCATAAGGGCTTTTGGGGACATTCATAATCTGTACCAAATAGGGTGGTAAGTGAGGTTGAAGAGCTCAGCAGGAATCAGGCCCAAAGCACATTTTGCCCATTTGTGATGCTCTGTGTGTTATACGGTTTGATTTGCCTTGAGATAGTCCTTACCTCTAACCATGGTCCCAGGGTAACTATGACCACTTTCCTCCTTCCCTGTCAGTAATATTTTTGGACAATAAATGATATGGCACCCCATTCCAAAATACTGGAACTTAATTCTGCAGCTCCAAGAGGCCAGTGAAGGGTCACATTTACATTTTATGAAAATTGCTGTGGGCCACAGCAGACAATGTTTTGAAGGAAATACCAGAGGCAAGCAAGTGTAAGAGACAGGTATTAATCTGAGACAGAGATGATGATAGTCACAGAGGATACTGACAGTCAGGGGTGATGGATGGAATCAAGATTTTTTAGAAATCTGGAGGGGGAGAAATGACAAGGACTTGGGGATTTCATTTGCTCTATATTCACATACCATTTCCATACTGCCTCCTGAGACTTCAACTTGGATTCTGCTGGTAGCCAAGAACTTTGGTTCTGGAGACATAGACTTTGCAAAAATTGGAAGTAGAAGAAAATGAGAGAAGGACCCCATTTGGTGTCCACAGCTCTGCCATGCACATTTCTCCTGTGCTGACCTGGGTCCAACCAAATGGTCTAGGTTGGAGGCGAGGTCAGCACCGGGGTAGAGCAGTACCGGTTTGGGGTAGCACAAACAGTCAGTTTGCTGGTAACAAGGTTCTCCGCCAACATACTGCCTTTAGACTGGGAGGCAGATTTACATCCTGGAGGGCTGAGGAATGTTACAGGCTTGTGAATTACATTTTAAAAAATATTTTATCAACACCTCTAAAGTAGAACAAACTCCAGTCAGTGCCACATGTGTTTTCCATGTGTGTTGCGACTATAGAAAGTAACTAAACAACTTTGTATTGAACTTGTCAGAATATAATCAAAAATTCCGCTAATGACTTCAGCATGAAGGCTACTGAGCCCTCTCCCCTAATCACCTGAAACGGGTCTTATTAGCGAGCGCCACAACACGGAAGAGCATTTTATTGTGTTTCTTTGACAACTGCAAAAGCTTATCTTTCACTGTAAGGTTTTCTCATTTTTGGACTCTTTGTCCCCATAATAGACATCATTATTAACTACAGCAGGAGCGCAGTGCTGAGAAAAGCACCTCGCAAGGAAATTCCTCAAATGGGAATGGACATTGATGTCGGAGTGGGGCTTTTGCCAGAAAGTTAAACTCTAGCAAATGACTTGATTTTTCTAGGCTGCTGGCTTCATTGTCTGAAAGCCCAGCAAGCATAAAAATCTGCCAGTATGTACATAACTACTTAGCGTGTTTGCTATAATCTCCAACAGGCCAGAAATAATGACAGGAAAGAGTTCAAGGTGTTTTGAGCCGAGGAGAAGAACTTAAGAGGTTTGTAGCATTTATAAAGAAAAAATGTTATTCTTCTTTGATTTTTCTTGTGTCTTTTTGCAGCTCCCTTTAAGCATCTGATAGTCTTGGAGAAAAAGAAAAAGGAAAGTGAAAGCATTAAAAAAAGAAGTAGTGTGTTCTCAGATAAAGAGAAGCATAATTATTTACACAATCTGAGACAGCCGCAGTGCAGTCTGCAAATGTCCTGCTTGGTTTTTAAACGAAATACGGTAAGGCCCACTTACTATTCAGAAATCCAAATTTATGAAACAGATTTTTTTTATTATTGCTGTTAGTGGAAAGAGGAGGTGGAAGTGGGATGGGATAGCAATTTATTCATATTAAAAAAAATCCTTTACTTTGTAAAATGAATTCACTGAAAGCTTCCTTTAAATAACCGCCCTGCTGGTTCATTTAATTTACCAAAAGAAATCAATTTTAAACAGAGTTTTAGGAATAAATTCTGTGTAATATGGTGGAAATGTAGGCTTTTAAAAATAAAAACAGACTGGGGTGAGCATTCAAATAAATTTGCATTCCATGAATAAATTCTTACTAGGCAAAAACTAAGGTCATGATTTCAGACTGTGACAGCAGGGTCCCTGTGGAGGGAGAAAGAAGATGGAACAAATTAGGGAGGGTTGTCGGTGGGAGCACGGACTTACATTTAAGAATCAAGCACAGAATCATTTAAAGAACGAGTTTTAATTGCAGACCTTGTTTCAGTAAAAGTTCATGAATAGATTTCTTGTTCGAGAAACTAGAAATGCAGGTAATTTCCTTGCATTTAAGCATGGAGATGAGTTCTCTCTCTTTCTAAATTCCTACTGAAATAACTAAATAAATATGTAACAGAGACATATTTACCTTGTTTCTATAAAATAAACACTCTAGTTAGAAAAGAGCAGGAAGCAGAAGGAAGGTTAGGCTGATAAATTCATGGTGTCATTCCGGAAAGATTCGTAAGTGATACTTGAAAGGTTAAAAGTTAAAAAATGTGAATGCTGGTAATTTGGATTCAGAAGCTTAGATAGCAGCCGCAATTTAGGCTATAAGGGCTATGGAGCTATAAGGTAAAATACTGTTAGGTATGTTGTTTTACGAGATGGGAGGAGAGACAAATGGATATGACTTGTTGCTTGATTTTGACCAGGATTTTAGGGTCAAAAATTACTGAAAGACAGTCTATACAAAAAGAAGCAGAAAAGCAGCCTCCTAAAGGGGTAGAGAAAACTTACAGCATGAGTTATGTTAGTAGCAAAGACGTTTCTATTGTTCATTCTGTTTGCTACAGAGAGACAATTGAGGAAAAAGACACAGTCGTTCACAACACTTCGGTGATTGTCTAGTCCATTTCCTTGCTTTTGGGGCACAGTACTGACATTCACAACTGAAGGGAAGCAAAGTTTTTAGCCCTTTGCTGGCCATTTCCAGTGCAGGAAGGCATGGCAGAAGCGTCCGATGGAGGAGAGATACTCACACACAGGGTGGTGGCCAGGAAGCCGAGCACGAAGGGAGGCATCATGAAGGAAGATACCCCTTGCAGGCCATGTCCCAGGGGCTCACATCTTCCCCCCAGATTCCACCTCCTAACAGTGGGTCAGCTGTAAGCACCCATTGTGCAATCCTCTCTCAAAGTCCCACCCCTGAGAATAGTCTCCATGGAAACCATAGCCACGCTTATATGCATAAAATCCAGAAAAAGACATGCGCATCTCCGGGTATGGTGTGTCAATAACTTTGGGATGTACAGAGATAAGGAAACTTGAATACTTGCAAAATGTGATTTATTTAAAAGTAAATGTCCAATAGGAGAAAGAAAGTACATTAACCTGCTGAGAGAAAGGTGGCTTGTAAAAACTCTGTTACGATTAAAGAACGTTTAAGAAGAAATTCATCTCATTTGGACAACATTTCTCACTGTGGTATAATTGACAAACATTTCATGATCTCAGGTCTCCAGTCAAGGCTTTGTACAAGGTTTTGAAATAATGAAAAACTTGGTACACGGTTTTTAGTGAGGCAGGGGTTGGAGAGGAACAAAGGAAAAAGGAAGAAAGAACACATCTGGACCAAACAAAGCTGAGATCCCATCAGAAATGCTGAGTGGAGGACCCCGATATTCTGAGACAAATTCTCCACAGAAACTTGAACCTCGACAAACTTGGCAAATTTTTGGAGAAGATTTCTCACTGGATGTGGTAGGTAGGGTCGATGGTTTTGTTTTGTTTGGAATACCAAGGAGCCTTCTGACATCTAAGAGTACAGAATATTTACAGTCTATATTGTTAGAACTGAAAAGATAAAACTACGCAAAAGTAAAATGAAAAACTACAAAAAGAGTTTGATCAAATAAAGCAATTAGATGAGTGTGGATAAAGTTGGTATCCATGACAAAGCCTCAAAGACTTGTGCTTTGTGTTAGGATATAGCAGATCCTAGTGACAAAATGTTCTCACTGTACTAACTAAAGCTATCCTGAATTCCAACACTGTATTTTTAAAGACAGGTGAAGTTTGTGGGAACAAAGAGATTGGATAAGTTGAGAATCTATTTTCTTGGCTGATCTCCTTCGCTAATTTGTCTAAAAAGATAAATCAACTATATGCTACTTACAAAAGTCACACTTTAAATATGAAATTGTTTATGAGAGACATTATGTATAAGGACATGGGAAGATGGAAAAATAAAAAGAAGAAAAAAGATATACTGTTCAACTCTTAACCAAGAGAAATCTGTGTAGCTATGATAGCATCAAAAAATAGGATTTAAGACAAAACTGGTAATTTAATAATAAAGGGGCCAATTCATGAAGACATAATAATTTCAAATTTATATATACCTGACAATTTAGTTAAAATGTATAGTACCAAAGGCAGACAGACATAGAAATAGAAGTTGATAATCTACAATAATATCTGGAGACTATCATATGCCTTTCTAAATATCTGATACCAGTCAGTGCTAATAAGTAGGAAAAAAATGAACAAAAACAGGAAATATCTGACCCTAATTCACACTCACAGCCCCTCACACCAACCACTGCAGAATACACACTCTACACATTTGCAGGAAACATTTACCAAAATACACTGTATGTCAGATCAGAGTAAGTCTCAAAACATTTCAAAGGAAAAGAACATAGAGTCAATGTATGAGTATACATTTTTCTGTGGGCATGGTTGAAATCAACAACAGGAAGAAAAATAAGAAAATCCTCAAAATTAAGCAAAAATAATCCACAGCAATAGAAATTAGAGTGATGTTTCCTAGACAGGCATGAAAAGGAGGGCACGGTGGAGATTTCCCAGAGAAGCATCGTCTGGGAAAAGCTTTCAGGTGCTACTTACTCCTGGGACTCCGCAGCAGCAACAGGGCTGTCTTGGCCAGGGCCACCTCTTCCTGGAGGAAACCTGTGTCCCAGAGCCACTGTATATAGGGTGCAAGGCAGAGGGCTGGCCGTGTGTGCTGATGCAGGCCCACTCGGGTGGGTCTTTCCTGTGCTGAGTTCCTGAGGGTGGAACCCATACCACACCTTCACCTCTTCTTCCAATCCCTCAGCCTTCCCTCTGTCCTACCAGCTTCCATCCTGAGAACAGTCCAAGTATAGGCTCTGGACGCTGACCTCTGTCTCGGGGTCTGCCTCCAACAAACACAACCTACAGTAGGGGCCAGAGACTGCTCAGGGCCCAGGGATGATCTGTAATCGGATTTGGGAGCTGGATACACGAGTTTATGCATATGCAAAAATCCATTCCATTGTGCAGTTAAGATTTGTGGAGTTTATGGACGTAATAGCTCACAAAAAAGAAGAAGTGGAAGAATGGGAGGGGAAAGACAAAGACGAAAAATGGATTTCAAATGCAGTTACATGCTTCTTTTAAAAGAATAGGCCTCAAAATAAATGATAGAAAACGTTTTCAAAAATGATGGAAACGCAGTTCATCAAGTATGTGTTAATCTTGCTCTTTCCAGAAGCTCCACAAACATGATGGCAAAAGACAGTGCAAAAGGCCAAAATCTTCAAAGACAGAAGGAAAAGAATAGGAGGTTATCGTAAACAAGTTATAGTGCCAACATTTTGAAGGCAAGACTGCAGTCACTGACTAAAAGTGGAGGAAAAGTTGAAAACGGCCTATGGGAGTCAACCAGTGTCCTCAGGTTACCCCAGAAAGTTCAAGGAGTTACAGACAATAAGACAGTAGGGCATCGGTCAAGTTAGGATGATTCGTTACGAGTTCTAACACTGAGCAGTTACAGTCTTCGGATCACTTCCCTCGCTCTCCATAGCTACGTCACTTCTTTCCATTTCTAGCCACCTGCCCTTGAGCAGATCAAGCAGAGCAGGAAAGTAGGTAAGAGGTGCAACGTCTACTGAAGTCGATGTTTATAGTAGTGAGGCCACTACTCTGTCTTCCCTCACTTGGTTCTTGGAATATTAAGAAACATTAACTCTCTAGCAGATGTGTTGATTTCTTTTGGGAAAACTCACTAATAACTGGCTTTCCTCTGGACCTGAGCCTACCTCACCTGTGGAGTTTATAAACAATAACCAGCGTGTTGGGGTCTCACTTACTCTGAGTTTTCCACTGCACCTGGGAGAGGAGTTGAGCCAATTAATCTGAATGAGAAACAGCTTGCTGAATGCCATCAGTATTCAGATTATGTCTATACAGCAAAACCTAAAGTGGGATTAGTGGGCTTCGGTTTTAGCTTAGCAGCACAAGCACCTATCTGGCAAGCACGAGGTCATGAGTTCAATCCCTGGTACCAAAAAAAAAGAAAAGAAAAAAAGAAGGATTCTCTCAAAATGGATAAAATTATAATGATATCAAGTATAATTTAAAATGATAACATTAACAGGAGCTTTTCACAAAATCATGACAAAAGTTAGCATGCATCTTATCCAACACAATGACTCTAAAAGACAACTTTTAAGGGGCAGTGAGAGTGATCTTGTCATAGAAGACATGACATTTAATGAGATATTTCTCTGCTGCCAGAGCACTTGGGTCAACAGAACAGAGTGGAACACGAGATCTTAGTATGTGACAAAAGTGGTGTTTTACACGGTAAGAAGAGTGAGTCATGTTGAAGATCATTGAAAATGGGAAAGTGGAATGATTTTTGTTTCTTTTTCAATGAATATTTGAGGAGTTAAATGAGAGTTGGGCATCCCAGTTTCAATGTCGGTAAAATAAAAGATCTGTGTGTAAACCTCTCCAAGCTAAAGCTGCAACAGCTTTTTCTAAGTTCCACTGAGCAGTGGCATTTGGTAAATCAAAATAACAAGATAAAAATAAAAATAAACTTGTCTGACTTTCTCTCTGAAAGAGGACAAAGGTGACTAAGATGAGTCCATTCTAAGCCTTGGGAGCCTTAGGGACACTTGGAGCTTTTGACATGCACTGTTTATTTTCAGTGGGAAATTACTCAAAAAGTAATAAAGAAATATTTTGCTGAGTAAATAGATTCATTTACATCTTGCGGCATGGATGGTTAAAAAGAATCCTGGCCTTTTAGCTCCCTTGGCTGAAATCCCAAAGCAAAGAGAGAGATTTCTCTTTTCATTAGTATTTCTTTCTTTCCAAAGACCCCTTCTTCCTCTTTCTTTTGAAATGAGATATTCTCAGACACTTAAAATCCAAAGAGGAAAGAGACTTTGTTCTACTGTTATGGGGAAGAAAATTGTTGGTGTTCTGTGGCCTTGGCTTTTCCTGATCTTCCCCTCCCCATTGGTTTACAAAGAGAATTGAAGCCTTGTCCGTCCTGGGCAGAGCTCAGAGACTGGGCTTCTGTGGTGCACAATGGGCAACGGTGAGAGAGATGCAACCGCACAGGTAAAGGCACAGAGTTTACACTGAAAAAGATGAGATAATCCATGAGGGACAAAACAGGACAGGAAGGGAGGACAGACAGATGGGGAAGAGAGAGTAGCAAGAGACGGGCAGAGGACAAGTGCTGAGTTGGTCACTGAGAGGGAAGCAAAAAGAGGTTTCTGGGAATGGTGGTGATTTCTGTGGTGAATACTGAACAGGGGAGACGCAGATGCAAGGCTTGGGATGCTTGTCTATGCATTGAAAGTGTAGTTCCCTCCACATTTCTTGGCAGTTTCCCCCCTGCCTAAGTAACTGTTGGAATTGAATACATTTATATTTTTTCAGCAGTGTGTAGCTCTTTGAATCCAAACGTATGCACTGAAGCCAAGCCAAATGTGATCCATTTACATTTGGGTTTTGCCACCAGAGCCAAAGGTTGTATCACTCTTGGCTTTTTTCTCTCACTTTTCTCTTGGCTTGGACCTATCATTTTTTTGCCTGACATAAGGGAGCTCCTTCTCTCTTTGCTCCTGAACCTTCTGTCTTTGGCACACTGCTCCTCACCAATTTTCTGATACTAGAGTAAAAAAAAAAAAGCATTCAAAGAAGTATCAATTTAAAATACTACCAATGTCATCTCATTTTTGTCCTTATTTGTAAAATCTCTGAAGAAAACATGAGTTTGGAAATTATTATTCTTTTCAAAATGACTGCAGGATTCCCCCCACTAATTGGCGATCTATAGACATAATTACATTGCTTTGAATTCAGAATCCAAATCTATAGTAGAAATAGTCACTACTGAGTCCTTCCTTCCTCTTATATCTTTTCCCTGTCTCCAAGTACTCTCCTAGTGGTGCAGATGTAGCAAATCAGATGCCCCAGAAATCCTGCTGAAAAATAGACCAAGCATACGAGTAGGAAATACCAGGGTGGGGGCGGATAGTAGAAATTTTATACGGAGAGCCCAGGGAAAGGGCTGAGAGAGTGGTATTCGAGTAGAGACCTGAAGGAAGTAAAGAGGGGAGCAAGTTACAAAAGGAGCATAGAAGAGAGGAATGAAAGCTTGTAGGTGTCTCCCAGAGTGTTTGTGGATGACTCAATAAGGCCAGAGAAGTGTAAGACGATTTTAGAGTCTGTGGGGAAAGACAGCAGGTCTTGGCAGGGATGGGGGAGTCTTGAAGGTCATAATGAAGACTTTTTCTTTATATGAGCTGGGAAGTTATTGAACAAAGAAGGTGTATGATGTGGTTTAAATTTTAAAGAAGATCCCCTTGGCTTCTGTTTCAAGACTAGGATAAAGATAAGGGAAGAGACACAGTGATCAGTTATAAAGCACTGTGCTCTTAGTGAGAAAGGATGGGGCCTGCACCAGGACAATAGCAGTGGGAGGAACTAGATTCAGGCTTATTTTTAAGGAATCCTGGATGTGATTTACTATCTGGATTGAGATATGAAAAAATCAGAAGAGTTGAGGATGATTCTAGTGTTTTGGTAGCAGAGGGTGGTTATTAACTGAGAAAGGGAAGACAATAGAGGGAGCAGGCTGGTGTGTGAATACCAATAGCTCAGTTTTGGATATAGGCATTAAGTTTAACAAGACGTCCAAATAGACACACTGGATGGACACTTGTACAAATGAGCTGAGTACTGATTTAGAACAAAGGAGATCAGGGAGTTATCATTAGATAAATGTTATTAAAAACCTCAAGGAAATTTGTGGTAATGAATGGATGTTTGTAGATACACAGGCAAAGAGCTCCAAAGACAGCGAACACCAATGTTTACAAAAAAGGAAAATGAAGATGCTTTAAAACATGAGATTGAAAGACATAGTCAGTAGGATTTGTCCTGGAAGCATAGTGAAGAAAGTTCTTTAGAAACAATGACACTGTCAGATGTAATATCTGATCAGTTAAATCAAAGGAAAACTATGATTTAACCACTGAATTTAGCCAAGTGGAATTCATCAATCACGCAGACAAAAGCAACTTTAAGGCATGGTATCATTTAAAATCTTATTGAAGTGCGTCTCACACACAGAGGACAATTACCATAGAGGAGAATAACTGCTAGATTAGTATCTTTAAATATGTAACAGAAAATGGCATCTAACACATAAGTTACCATAGCAGGAAAGAAAGTGAGAATATAAAACAAAAGATGGTTTATAGTTGAATGTGGTGGTTGGAACTACTGGAAGATTTTTCTGATTGCTTCTGTTTTTTTAGTGAAGTAAGCAAGGTAGTAAGCTGACAGGGAAGAGGGAGAAAGCACAAGTGACTTTCTAGGCTAGTGGGAGGATGAACAGATTGGAAAAAGCATAGGATAACCAACAGATAGCAGTAAGTGCCCACTGAAACTTCGTTGTCATGAATTCCAGCAAGACCAGTGGATGTGGTTGTGATTTTATAAACCCTTCCCAAGATAGCTGCACCAGTGCAGGTCCAAACAGAATGTTAGAGTTAACCAGGGTGGCGATTTGCTATGTAAACACTGAGGAATTTTGATAATGTTCGCTTCATATAGTTTGATTGTTATGAAGTACATGAATGTTTATAATGCTATATCTTTTTGCTGTATTGAAACTTTTATTGCTATTTCATATAATACCTTCTTGGTTTCTTGGCACTTTTTTGATATAACATTTCATCTGATATTCATATAACCACCCCATCTCACTTTAGGGTACAATTTTACATGGAATCTTTTCCCACTTTCTCACTTTCAACATATTTATGTTTTTGGATCAAATGTGAGTATTTAGTGGAAAGCATAGAGTTGGATCAGTTTTTAGTTTTGTTTTGCATTGGTAGGGATCAAAGCCAGGGCCTAGGGCAAGCTAGGCAAATATCTTACCACTGAGTTGCAAATTGTGTTTTCGGTTTGTGCTGCCAATGTCGGTCTTTGGATTGGGGAGCTCCATCTGTTCGTAATTGCTGATAAAGAAGACTTACATCATGCTGTCACTTGTTTTCTGTATTCCATATGATATTTAGTCCTTCATTTCCTGCATTAATGTCATTTTTGTGTTCAGATACATTTTTGCAGTGAATGTTTTCATTCTATTCTCATTTTGTTTAGGGCATATTCTACAGCTTTCATTTATTTTATTTTAAAGAGAATAAAACAAAAGAGAGCAGAACAAAGCAGATCAGAACAGAAGAACATAAGCAACACAGCACTTTACAATAAGACAACCAGACATTAACAGTAACTATCATAATATCTCTTTCTCTGCTATAGTTGAGCATAGTTTCAAATACAATAATATCAAATATAACAAAATAGTATAAAACCATTCAAAAGAATGAAAGAATTATAGGACATTCTGAACTGAATAACAGAGAATGATCAATAGCTACCATAATGTCTCATTTTCAATAAAAAAATTTGTTTATACTATGCCATATATTAAAATCCAAGTAAGACACAACATAATAGAACCGATGGTAATAGAAAAATAGAAGCATGGTAGGGCTTCTAAGCAAGACGATATTAAATCAGCAATAGCTGTCATAATGTTTTATTTTCTTCAAAACCACTGTTCATACCATCACACATAATAAAGTCAAACAAAACAGATTAAAACCATTCCAACTGATGAATGAAAACATTGAAAGGCTTCTAAGAAATGAAATGGGGAATTGTGATTACCATAAAATCTTATATACTCTTACCAATTCTCATACTACGGAGATTATATGGTATTTACACATGTGAGTTTGGATTATTTCGCTTATGAGTACGGTCTCAAGTTGTGTCCATTTATTTATAAATAGCTCAATGTGATCATTCTTTATAGGTGACTAGTACTCCATTGTATAAAAGTACCACAACTTTTTTATCCATTCCTCAGTTGATGGGCACTTAGGTGGTTTCTAAGATCTGGCTATTACAAATTGTGCTGCTATAAACATGGGTGCACATATATCACTGTGGTATGATGTTTTCAGTTCTTCTGGGAATATGCCTAGAAGTGGAATAGCTGGGTCAAATGGGACTTCCAGACCCAGCTTTTTGAGGCATCTCCAGACTGACCTGCACAGTGGTTGCACCAGTCTACACTCCCACCAACAGTGCAGAAGAGTTCCTTTTTCCCTACAGCCTCTCCAGCATTTGTTGTTGGTAGCTTTTTTTAACCTGGCCATTCTGGGGTGAGATGGAATCTCAGTGTAGTTTTAATTTGCATTTCTCTCATGACTAATGATGATGAACATTTTTTTCATGTATTTATTTGCCATTCGTATTTCTTCATCTGAGAACTGTGTATTCATTTCAGATGCCCATTTTTGGCTTGGGTCTTTGAATTTCGAAGGTCTGATTTTTTAAAATTCTTTATAAGTTCTAGACAGAAGTCCTTTGTCTGAGGGACAGTCCTTTAAGATTTTTTCCCAATTTGTGGGTTTTCTTTTCACTCTTCTGGAAATCTCTTTTGATATGCAGAAACTCTTTAATAAGATGTAGTTCCAGTTATTGATTCTGGGAAGTATTTCCCGTGTGGTTTGATTCTTGTTCATGAATTCTCTACCTACCCCTATATATTTGAGATTTTTACCTACTTTGTCTTTCAGCAGATTTAGTGTTTCTGTTTTAATATTTAGATCTTTGATCCATTTAGATTTTAGTTTAGTACATGGTGATAGGCATGGGTCTAGTTTTAGTCTTCTGCATATGGATAGCCAATTTTTCCAGCACCATTTGTTAAAGACTGTCATTCTTCCAGCGAGCATGTTTGGCCCCTTTATCAAAGATAAGGTGGTTGAGTGAGTTTGTGGTTGTGGTTGTATCTTCCAGTCTATTCCATTGATCTTCAGGTCTGTTTTTATTCCAGTACCATGTTTATTTTATTACTGCAGCTTTGTAGTATATTTTCAAGTCAGGGATTGTGATCCCTGTCAGGGATCCTGCCTTTCCTTTGTTGCTTAGAATTGCCTTTGCTATTCTAGGTCTCTTCTGGTTCCAGATGAATGTTAGGAGTGATTTCTTTATATCTATGAGGTATGTTAGTGGTATTTTGATTGAGATTGCATTGAGTCTGTATAGTAATTTTGGGAGAATGGCCATTTTCACAATGTTTGTTCTTCCTACCCATGAACAAGGGATGTCTTTCCATTTTCTGAGTTCCTCTTCAATTTCCTTTTTCAGGGTATTATAATTTTTCTGTATAGCTCTTTTACTTCTTTCATGAGATTAATTCCTAAGTATTTCATTTTTCTGGATGCTAGTGTGAAGGGTGTCGCTTCTCTTATTTCTCTCTCAGTATTTTTGTTGTTAGTATATAGAAATGATATTGATTTTTGAGTATTGTCTTTGTATCCAGGTACCTTGCTGAATTTATTCATTATATCTAGGAGTCTTTCAATGGAGTTTTGGGGGTCTTCGATGTAAAGTATCATGTCATCTGCAAATAATGATAACTTAACTTCCTCTTTTCATATCTTTTTATTTCTCTTTCTTGTCTTATTGCTCTGGCTAGTATTTCTAGTACTATACTGAACAGGAGCAGTGACAGGGGACATCCTTGTCTTGTACCTGATTTTAAGGTAAAGGCTTTCAGTTTTTGGCCATTTAATATGATGCTGGCTGTTGGTTTGTCATAGATGTCCTTTATCATATTGAGGTAAAGACCATCTATTCCAATTCTCTGTAAGGTTCTTATCATGAATGAGTGTTGGACCTTATCAAAAGCTTTTTCTGCATCTATAGAGATAATCATGTGGTTCTTAATTTTGGCTCTATTGATACAGTGGATTACATTTATTGATTTACATATGTTGAACCATCCCTGCATTCCTGGGATGAATCCCACCTGGTTGTGGTGCATAATCTTCTTGATGATATGCTGCATCCTGTTTGCTGATATTTTATTGAGAATTTTTGCATCTATGTTCATTAGGGAGATTCGCTGATAGTTCTCTTTTTTAGTTGGGTCTTTCTCTGGTTTTGGTACTAGAGTAATATTTGCTTCCAGGAATGACTTAGGAAGAATTGCTTCCCTTTCAATTTCATTGAAGAGTTTGAGGAGTGTTGGAATTAAGTATTCTTTGTATTTCTTGTAGAATCCTGCAGTGAATCCATCTGGGCTTCGGCTCTTCTTTGTTGGCAAGGACTTAATTACATTTTCAATTTCATTAATAGAAATTGGGTTATTCAGCAGTTTTACATCTTCCTGATCCAGCTTTGGTGGTTCATATGTATCTAGGAATCTGTCTATTTCTTCAGTGTTATCAAACCTATGAAAGTAGAGGTTTTTGAAATGGGTGTTGATGACCTTCTGTATTTCCACCAAGTCTGTAGTAATTTCACCTTTTTCACTCCTTATTGCATAAATTTGAGGGTTTTTTTTTTCCTTTTTTAAATAAGGTTGGCTAGGGGCTTATCAATTTTATTTATTCTTTCAAAGAACCAACTCTTTGATTCATTGATTCATTGTATTGTTTTCTTAGACTCCATTACATTAATTTCTGCTCTGATCTTTATAATTTCCTCCTTTCTTTTGGCTTTGGGCTTGGCTTGCTCTTCTTTTTCTAGATGTTGTAGCATCAGGTTGTTTATTTGTGTTCGTTCTGTCTTCCTGATGTGGGAACTCAGTGCAATAAATTTTCCTCTGAGGACTGCTTTCATTGCATCTTACAAACCTAGTAAGTTGTGTTTGTATTTTCGTTTGCTTGTAGATATTGTTTAATTTCTTCTTTAATTTCCTCCATGACCCACTGATTGCTCAAGAGTGTATTACTCAGTTTCCATGTGTTTGTGAGGTTTTTGTAGTTGCTTTTATTGTTAATTTCTAATTTCATGGCACTATGATCTGATAACATCAATGGGATAATTTCAATTCTTTTGCATTTACTTAAATATGTTCTGTGGGCTAGTATATGGTCTATTTTAGAGAATGTCCCATGTACTGCTGAGAAGAATGTATATTCTGATGTTGTTGGATGGAAAACTCTATATACATCTATCAAGTCCATTTGTTCACAGGTGTCATTCAGTTCTGTTATTTCTTTGCTAATTTTCTGTCTAGTTGATCTGTCCCTTTGTGTCAATGGTGTGTTAAAGTCTCCTGTAATAATTATGTTATTGCTTATTTGATTTTTCATTTCTGTTAATATTTGCTTGGTATAGCTGAGTGCTCTGGAATTTGGTGCATATATATTTAAGATTGTTATCTCTTCCTCTTGAAGTTTTCCCCTAATTAGTATGTAGTGACCTTCTTTATCTCTTTGGATCATTCTTGGTTTGAAGTTCACATTGTCTGCAAACAGAATGGCTACTCCTGCTTTGTTTTGGTTTCTTGTTGCATGAAGTATTGTTTTTCATCCTTTGACTTTCAGTCTATGGGTTTCCTTTTGGGTTAGATGGGTTTCTTGTAGACAGCATATGGTTGGATGTTGTTTCTTGATCCATTCTGCCAGTCTGTTTCTTTGGATTGGTGAGTTAAGGCCATTTACATTAATGGTTATAACTGTTATATATTGGTTTATTGTTGACATGTTATCTTTCTGCTGTTGTATCTTTACCCTTCCATTCTGTTTAACTGTCTGCCTTGCTTGGTGGTTTTATCCTATGTGTATCTAGAATGTCTTTCAGTATTCTTTGTAGGGTTGGTTTGGTGTTCATGAAGTTCTTCAGCTGTTCTTTGTCATGGAAGTCTCTTATTTCTCCACCCATTTTGAAGGGCCATTTTGCAGGGTACGTCAGTCTGGGTTGGAAATGGTTTTCCTTTAAGATCTGAAATACTTCACTCCATGCTCTTCTTGACTTCATTGTTTGTGTTGAGAAGTCTGCTGTGATTCTGATAGGTTTTCCTTTATAGGTGATCTCTCTTTTCTCTCTAACAGCTTTTAGTATTCTGTTCTTATGGTGGATTTCTGGGATGGTGATTATTATGTTCTGGGTGTAGTTTTATTTTGGTTATGGCTATTTGGAGTTCTATATGCTTCACCAATCCAAATGTCAGTTTCCATTCTCATGTTTGGGACATTTTCAGCTATTAGTTCTGTAAATATCCTCTTGATATCATTTGGGCTGTCCCCTTCTTTTACATTTATCCCTATTAACCTTATGTTATTTTTCTTTGCATCATCTTGCAGCTGTTGAATTGTTATTTGCTGATTCTTTGTTATTTTTAAAAGATCTTTCCTTTCATGTTCACTGGCTGCGATCTCATCTTCGAGGTCTGAAATTCTATCTTCACTTTCACTGAGGTGGTTTTGGCAGCTTTCAATAGAATTTTTTATTTCCTGTATATCTCTTTGAATCTGCTTTACATATTCTGTTTGTTTCTTAAGTGTTCATTCAGAGATTCTATCTGTTTGCTTTGTTCCCACAAATTTTTAGCTGTGTCTTCACTAGATGTGTTAACTATTTCTTTCACTACTTTTATCATTTCTTCTTTTACCTGGGCAATTATTTCTGATTTGAATTTCTCCATTGCTTCCCCTAGTTGCATCTTTATTTCATTTGATATCATTTCAGATATTTCAGGTGTATGGCTTCTTTTTTCTTCTATATACATAGCTCCTAGGCTTTCTTGGGATGGGCTGGAGTTTTGTCTTTCCTTTTGTCATTTTTCTATATTTCCTTGCTTTGAGAAGTGTTCCAAAGCTTCCTCTGGGTATGTGGTGAATCACCTCCTGTGCCCTCAGGTCCTGGAGCAGTCCGGGCTCCCCCACAGGTTCTTGGTTCCCTAAATTGAAAGGCAGAAGCTGGGCATGTTGAACTGGGGCTGTCGGAACCTCGGGCTGCAGTCCCATGTCCTAGGGGGGTGGATATGACCTCAACTGCTGGGAGCACTGGTCTTAAGCTCTCCCTAGGTCGGCCCAACCAGACTGAGAGTCCCCCTGCAAGGTTTCTGCCTCCTGAACTGAAAGAAGGCTTCTGGGCATGGCACACTTAGGCCATGGAACTTTCGGGGCTCAGCCCAGTGTCCCTGGTAGCTAGCCAGAAATTCAATCACCTGGAGCACAGGTCGCCAGCTCTCCTCAAGCCAGCCTGGAGGCCCTGGGACTCATCTCGCATGGTCCTAACTCCCCAGAAGGCTCTTGGCTCCCTAAATTGAAAAGCCAGCTTTCTTTTTATTTTGTTGTTTCCATGGGGAGTACATTGAATTAAGGTTATAACATTAATTTAACTTATATCAGCATATACAAAACTCAGTGCTAATACAGCTCTCTCTGCATCCCTTTACAGTTATGAGTGTCACAGTTATATTTTATATATTGTGAGTTCAAAACATAGGTTAGTTATTTTTTAAATGCATTTGTCTTGTTAGTCATATTGATAATTGTAATTGCTCATATATTTAACTGCACTGGAAAACTTTACTCTTCAGTAACCTCAGATTACTCCCTAATGACCTTTCATTTCAACCTGAAGAAGTTTTTGTGGTATATTTTGCATGTTGAGTCTCTTTCAGCTTTTGTTTATTCAGAAATGTCTCAATTTCTTCCTCATGTTTAGAGGATAGTTTTTCTAGGTGTAAAATTCTCAGTTGACATTTTTTTCCTCTTGTTGCTTGAAATATACTTTTGCCTGAATCTTCCCAAGTTTCTGATGAGAAATTCATTAATAATCTTATTATAGATCCAATATATTATGATGGGTCACTTTTTCTTGTACTTTCAAGATTCTTTCTGTATTTTTGTCTTTTGACAATTTGATTATAATGTGTCTGCATGTCTTTTTTGAATTTATCACATCTGGAATTTGATGAGCTTATTGAGTTTGCAGATTTAAATTTAGTATACTGTGTCTGGTCCCTGATCCTTCTCTCTCTGGCTCCTTTTCTATCTGTTTTATGGCTGCCAAGAGGTAAGAACATACCTCTGCCAAGCCCTCTGCCATGATGTTCCTCTCTTCAAGCCAGCTGACCATGGGTTGTATCCTTAGAAGCCATAAGCCAAATGAACCAGTTTTGCTTTTAAATTGTGGATCTCAGGCATTTATTTCCAGAGACAGGAAAGCAGACTAATATAGGTGATATATTAGAGCACTACCTAGAGTGCCTGTATGTACACAGAGAAAATCACATATGCATTCACTTAATCTTTACCAACTGTTATTTATTCAATCCTTATCACAATAGTATTAGACTTGTGCTACAGGTCAATTATCACTTATGCACAATTATTAGGACTAGAAGTATTTTGAATTTTGGATTTTTTTAAATTTTAGAATCTCTCTCTCTCTCTCTCTCTCTCTCTCTCTCTGTCCGTGTGTGTGTGTGTGTATTCAGAATGGTACTCAAATTTAAACATGAAGTTCACTTTCTTCTCATATATATCTTATATTCATAGCCTGAGGGTAACTTTATATAATATACTTCAAACATTTTATGCATGCAACAGTTTCATAATGTGGAATTTTCTACTTGTGGTGCCATGTCAGTGATCAGGAGTGTCAAATTTTGGAGAATTTTCACTTTTGTATTAAGAATGCTCAATTTGTGTTGCTATGAACTATTTGAAAGATGGAGAAACCAAAGTGCTCAGTAAGAAGGTGGCTGACATTCTTGGCTTCCCTAATGTCTGGTCTTGAAGGCCTGAAATGCCCTCCTTGTCCTGCTTAGATCAGTTCCATACTATGTTGTTTCATGTGAACTCCCTGTATGTGACAATACGGACAACTATTAGGAAGAAAAGAAGAATCAATATGATAGAGAGTGAATATCTCCAATTGCCTAGCTTTGAAATTTATGTCTCTTACATTGCTTTCTTGTGACCCACTTTGTTCTGTTTTGTTGTGCTTAATTTTATCCTTTTGATATAATTGCATGTATGTTTGAGTGTGTAAGATGGATGACCATATTGCTGTTTTTTGTCAGATCATGGAGCAGAACTGTTACCAACGTCACTGTTTGAATGTCTACTTTGCATGTTTTAATTTGTAATTTGAACAACTATTTCCAAGATGTCAGTATGCAATTTGTCAAGTAATGATTTCTTAGTGTTTTTTTTTGTTGTTGTTGTTGTTCTTTTCCCTTTTTCTTTGGAATTCTGTATTGTTTGGGTTTTTTTCTCTTTAAATGTGGGAGAGGGAGTGGTAAAGCATCCCCCCCCCCGCCTATGACTGCAAGCCAGGCTGAATTCTCCCAGGGCAAGGTCTTCTGTCCTCTTCAGCATGTTCTTTCCCTTCTTTCTACCCCAAATGAACCCTGCTGATGCTCTTCCCCTTGGCTTTTAAATAGTCCCTTCATCATATTCTCTCCAGAAGGCCCTTAAAGGAGACTCTTGTTTGCTGGGAGGCTCTGGCTGATCCAGTGGTTATCAGTGACTAAAGTTTCCTAGCTCTTGATCCAAGTCTATTTGTTGTGGCCACAGAAGATGTGCAAACTGGTCCTGCTGTGTCTCTCTACTACTTTGTGTCTTCTTCAGTTCATGGGGCCTTTGCTCTGTGCATCTTTTGGTCCCCAGAAGACACTGACAGGAGCACTGGTGGCCCTTTGCCACACCTTAGCCTCTCATCAGTTTTCAGGTGACTGGCTCATTCTTGGGTTTAGTCTACATGCTTCCTCTGAAGAGTGCTGAAATGAAACACGCCTCCAGCTGCACATGCCATCCCGACCCAGCTTATGACACTGGTCCCATCACACGCCTGCCCTCGCACTAGTGCTTCATACCACTCAATACAAGCAGGAATTGGATTATTTTTCCATCCCTGAGGGGAACAAGAGCAATCTCAGAACTTACCTTTGTATCTTCTTACCTGTCACAGGACCTGGCATCTGGTGGATACTCTCATTATTTTGTAAAGAAAAAACAGAATTTCAGTAGTAAACTCATATTCACCTTACAATTACTTTTTATAAAGCAGAGGCAAAGAATATTTCAGATAACCAATGGTGTGGGTAATTCTCATTCCCTTTTGCCGGTAGAATATACCAAAATTATGTCTGGCTAGCCCACTTGCATCTCCAGGAAGCCCTGTGGCTCTGCACAGAATGAAAGCAGTGTTTCTGTTGGGGGGAAGCCTCAGGCAATGCTCTGTTGGAAGTAGGTTAGAAAATATTTGTGAGAGATATTTTCTTTAGTGTTCACAGCTGAATGGAAAGTTCTAACTGTAAAGGTGCCCTGTGAGCCCTGCCATATTCCTCAAATGGATTTTCTATGAAACAGTTTAAAACGAGTTTCAGACTTTCTGGAGGCTTTTTGATAGACAAAATTGCACATTTTGTGGTTTACCCACATTTGCTCAGGAAGACAGTATTATTGGTCCCCCTCAAGAGTTGTGAGGTACAGCTTCCTGAGAAGCCAGTCAGCTCCACAGAAGATGTGAGGTATAGGGAGGGTGGCCTTCATGCCCTCACAATGAGGTTAAGTCTTACTCTCATGCTAGGTGACTTTCTGACCTGGAAAACATGGATTCTACTCCCAATCATAGCTTTTAAACAAGCCAACACATTAGGAAGGATTTCCAAATAGAGCATTTTCAATATTCTTTATCATTTGTTTCATACATTGCAGAATTTATATAACAGTGTAATAAGACTATTAGTTTTAACACCATTATTACCTTAATTAACTAGGCTTATATTTTTCAGGTAGCTGCTACATACCAGAATCATCATAAGCAGATTTTTCCATGGATGTGTCAAACTTAAACTCATTAGTCTGGGCTCTCTAGAGATATAGAACCAATAGGAGATTTATATTATACTATGTGATGTTATATATATTACCTTATATACAAGAGAGGACTTATAAAAGAAAGCAGATCATGTGATTGTGGAGGCCATCTGCAAACTGGAGACTGGGATGCTGTGCACGCTTTGCTGTGTATGGAGAGAGAGACAGACAGACAGAGACAGAGAGAAAGAGAGATGGGGGAGACAGAGAGAGGAATCCTTGTACTTTCTCTGCCCTTTTGTTCTCCTTGGGTCTCCAGCCCACACAGGAAGATGCTCACAGATACACCCAAGGGTGTTACCTTACCAGTTCTCTAAATTATCCTTAACCTATTCAAGTTGACACCTAACATTAATGCTCAGCAAGTGCAGAAAGGAAATCAGATCTTCCTTCCGACTTCTACTGACTGGTTTTCTTTCAGTGTTCATCCTAATCCTCCTCTTATTCTTCTGGTCACTCTGGCAGGTGGCTTTACCATCACCCCAGTTACTTCTGTCCTAGCATCCTGCACCCAGCGAGCCTCTGGATATAGTGTTTCTCCAGAACTATGTCCCTGCCACAGTCCAGTCTGGGATGCCTTAATCTCTAGCCTTGACTATTGCCACAATCTCCCAATGGGCCTCCCTGGCTCTGAGCTGATTTCTGTAGAAAACTCTACCTATCATAGCCAGAGTGATTTCTCGTCACCAAACGGTGATGCTGTATTCACTGTAGGCCTCCTTCCTGCAGGTTAGAGCCTGAAGTCATTGACCTAGAAGGGCCCCTAAGAGCTGTTTCCACATCTCTCAGGTCTTCCAAAACACCCTGTGCCTCCATCCTCTCCACCTATATCAGAAAGGTAATGGCTGTTCCTGGCTTCTATGTTCAGACTTCTGGTCAGCCTCTGCCTCTGTTAAAAGGCCTCCTTTCCCTGAATTTCCTTTGTCTTACCTTAGCCTGACCTCTTCACCTCAGGCCTCCCCTAGCCATCCCCACACAGGAAGCCTGTTCTGAGCACAGCTGTGTGCTGTCTGAAGCACCCTTTTTCCCACACCCTCTGTATGTTCTGCCCGCCTCTGTCTAGGAGTGCTTCTTTGCTTTTCTTTTTTTTAAATTTTTTTAGATTTTTAAAAATTTTATTTAAAGGAAAAAAAGCAAAACAGAAAAAATGGTAGAAGTAATATAGAATTTCAAAAAATAAACAGTAAGAAATCACTCGTTGATAGATTACATATTGTCCTCTTAGAAATAGTTGTTCAGGTTATAAAATTAAAGCATACAAAGTGAATATTCAAACAGTAAGACTGCAAACAGTTCTGTTCAACAATCCAACAAAAACTTAGTAATATGGTTATCAATCCTACACACTTATACATGCAGTTATATCCTTTAGAGCACTTTCTTTTCCTCACTTTTTTACAATAACAATTACACATTTTGGGTTTTATTACTGCTACCATTCTTATTACTTTTTTTGAAGAGAATAAAACCAAATGTGACAAAGCAAAACAGAGTCAGTCAAAACAAAAGGATGGACATAATATATGATGTAAAAACAAAATACAAGGTGATCAACAGTGGTTACCATAATGCCTCTTGCTATCTTCAAAACAATTGCCCATATCATCAGGTGTAATAAAATTGAACAAAACAGTACAGAACAAAACCAATAAAAATGAAACA